>PQWD01007069.1:21061-227833 GCA_019425675.1 Leucinodes orbonalis
AAGGTTCGATTAATCTACACAAAATATAATTTAAATAGAACGACGCTTTCCAGTTAAATCTATCTATAATGTTATATTATTTTATAAATCTATCTAATTCAAAGAATAGCACATCGATACAAAAGCTGTACGTATATGAATCGAAAATAAAATATGAAGCAGCAATGAAAGGACTCCTCTCTCTTAACCTATCGCATTCCACTGCTGAACAACCCCATTCTGCACTAGATATTCAGATCCTCCAATTTACAAAAAGTAAGGTAAATGTTTTCTCGATTGATTTTAATATAAATACAACGATTTTGAAAGGTGTATAACCCATTAGGGCGGTGGCGGGGCGCGCCATAAATCGTCGGGCCGGCGCCGGCCGCATTAGCCGCCGCGACACAACGACACCCTTACTCCACAACACACTACACTCCATATTAGTCTAACACACAAACCACACATGTCAATCACAACCGTCACGTTAATTCGGGTGGACAATGCCAAAAGGCGTAAGTCGCTCGTCCAACGATGAATTTCAAACGAATCATTAGATCGGGAAGCTTGCGGTTCGAGAATGGACCGTAGCGGAGATGGGAGGCGGCGTGGCTCGCCGCCCACTTATCGATCGGCCAATTTAGCCGATACGTGTGTACATGTATACGAGGCGGCCGTAACGAGCGCCCGCGCAGGCCTTATCGCGCGCTAATGGAGCCCTAGCTCGGCGGCTGCAGCGCGGGACCGCTCACGGCTGATGCTAACTATTCATGATTTAAATGCTTCAACAGTAGTCGGTGTTGTGGCAAATAGATATAAACTTGCCAAAATCCACTATTAAAATTTAATGAAAATTTTATGCACAAGTTAGTCCGAAAATCATCTATATTTACTATTATCAATGAATCTTTCAAATTTTGTAGTAAATGTTGTATCCCAAATATGCATACGCTAAGAGAAAGAGGGCCTTTTCAGAACACAGGTGCTTCAGTACCTAATGGGAGAGGTCAACATCTATCTTGTTAACCTTGTATGTGAAAGAAATAAACATTTTATTTATATACACAGATTACTAATTATATATTTTATTACATAGCTCGAAACCCTTAATCCTTCCTTCCTACTAAAACATAGGTCTACCTGTGGAAACACCTACCGTTATTACTTGGTTTTTCTTTTTCATTATTCAAGCGGCTAAAGCTGATTTCAGATTGAAGCTGAAAAGGCCTTGCTCTACAAAGGAGACAATATATAAATTACAAAAGATCTGTATAGTATATATAAGTATAGCTCAACTGGTATCACAAAGCTGAAGGTGCCTGTGACCAAACCGCGTCTTGACAAAAGCCCTCCAGCCCTGGTTAAACTGATAAGGAAAGTGGAGGCCTGCAATGTTTGACGAAAATAGGAAGATATCTGAAATGGATCATTTTGAACTATAACACTATTTTGAAGCTAGTTCTCTTAAATGAAAGAAATATAATTTCGAGAAGCTTAAATTACTTTTTTTCCGCCGACAGTGTAAGGTCTAGAGGACAATGTGCGGAAGTCCACAGACATCTTTTAGATGTTTACGTTGTATCAGACCTATTCCAGCTGTGCGACAATGACAAATGCAGTAGTACCGTCGTCTCCGTGCCGCCGCTTATCAATTGCTAATGGAAGTGAAGCGACAAGTCAGTTACGGTTTAGACATCCAAACGACATCTATGGAATGAATAAAGAACATTTAATGCAAATATTTCTGTTCAAAGAATCTGTCAGCTGCACGGCCTAACGAGCTATTGTTAAGAATTCAAGCAACTATAATTTTAGAAACCAAGTAAAATCCACCTGTGATTCCAGTTTTAAATATATTCACATCACAGCTCATGTGTTTTTTTTATTGCAGCGTTATTGATAACTTTTGAAAAATTGCTTTTTATTATTTAAAATTTATAATCCAGGTACGTGTAATAGGTTCAGGACTAAGCCTACAACGACGAGAAAAGGGCTAACCAGTGTTGACTGCCCAAGTGCTTTGACGAGCACCCAACAAATCTAGTGACATGATTGAGACGATCGGCTAGTCACACCAAGGGTTCCGGATTCCGTAACCCGCACAGTACAAACATTTGTGAGTGCAAAAAACATGTGTGATGTTGATCTTAGACAAAAACAATCAAAAACACAAGAAATACAACAATACACGAAGACAGTTAATATACCAGAAGCTGCCATGACAAATCTAACACAAGAGTAAATAGATTAAATGCACAAAGTCAACAAAAAACATCAAAAGATTCTTTGATTACTTTCAAACAACAAAGTGCTAAATAACTAAGATAGACGAAGCTACCTATTAAGCAAATTTGCCACGTAGTGCCAGGACCACACCACCCTACTGCACAAATAAACAAAGTCAGATGACACTTACAAAATAAGCATAAACAAATTGCACTAAAAACAAACTTTTAAATTACCATCTAAGATATACATGATACATCTTAGGAAATATAATCTAAAAATTAATTTGGATAAACACATGTATATATGTATTTAATTGTCCTGCAAATATCATACTGTACAGTGATGTAGTGTGTGTGTGTGTATGTGTGTATGTGATACGTGTGAACAAAAAAAATGTAAAGTTGATGTCTGTTAAGTGACAAGGTGTAATCGTCGTGTGAGTGTCTATGTGGATGCTAACATCTATTAGATTAGAACGAAAATATTTCAGTTAACATTTAGTAGAAATACGTACAAAATCAAAAAGCACGACACACTCTATAGTCATTATGACAATGGACAGCAAAATTTTGCACAGCAAACCATATATTATGAGCAGCACATAATGATAGACTACTTAACGAACCCATTAATGTGTCAAGCGGCAGACTCAAAGGCTGCCACAACCAAAAGGGTCCGGAAGTTCGATCCGGCAAATCACAAACATTCTGTGTGCAAAAACAATGAACATTTCTGTTACCGAATATGGTCTGGTATTTTCTATGTTAATGATATGTACAGAATCAAGAAAAAAATGTAATTTCAAGAGTATAATTTAATCCGTTAGTAGTTGTCCCATACTACAGGACTTCCGCCTTACTGCGGAGACTAGATACGCGCTGTTTCGTCACAAGTGGAATACTATTTTTTATAAATATTATCTATTTATTTAAGTAATACAAATTACCTAAGATGTAAGTGAAATAATTTTTCTTTAATTAATTATTTCATATTCTACAAATAACCTAGTATATGTTTCGATGAATTGGTAAGATAAGTCATCCTAGACACTAAAACCAATCGCATCGACACAGGAAATAAAGTATCGCGAGAAATCCGAAATTATAATGTATTCAATTACCATATGAAAGTTCAATTTGGTACATACTTTCCCACTAACAAAGAAAAGATAAAGCTAAACAACATAAGATAATAAAAAAAGTGGTGATTGATAAACTTGATAAAATTCTATTAGTAGCATTTAAGCAAAAAAGGTTAAATAATATATGTTAAATTAAGAATATATAATCAATAGATGTAATAGGACCAATAAAGAAAATAAAAACAAAAAAATTATCCGCTAAAAACTAAATTCCTGAAACACAAACCCCACACTGGAACTACTTTCCTATCTTCCTAGTCCACTCACTTAAATAACGATGGGTCATTAATTAAAAATAACATTCATTGAGACTAAGACGAGAACTGAGTTGGATAGATTTGTTTCTGGCTTTAGAGAACATATTATAATGTATGAATGAAATAATAAATATGCTACTACTAATTAATTCATTGGATACTTGATTTATAAGTAACCTACTTACTACATGCGGTCGTCAACTTATCCTGCATTTGAATAGCTGTACTTAGTACACACTAACTTGCAGGGTCGTAATGCCAAAAGTAACAATAAAACAGATGCTGATAATACACAGGTATTACAAGACACAGGTATTACTGTATACACCAATACCTACCTGATACCGGAGAAATAGCTGAAATGAGATTGATAACACTTCTCGACTTTCTGATAGATTATTTTACTTTTGTCACGTAAGCTTCCCCTAATGAACTTGTAATAACAACAACTGATAAATATTAACACAGTGTTTTTGGCCTAAACTAGCCATGTCTATGGCAAATCCAGCAAATTGCCCTAGAATGTCACTAGTACCTAGTACCTTCGGACGGAATTTGTACTTCATTTAGACAGATGCAGTGTTGGTTAATATAATAAGAGTAACTGTAATTATTTTTTCTGTCAACACTGCCCAGTGCTCATCTCCCAAGCTGATAGATGTTAGGTCTCTAATCCCCGGTTATTTAAGCAATAGTCCCTCATCTCGAAACACAAAAGTTGATCATGATGACTTTCCCCATCTTCGTGTGTGTTCCGGTACTTTCAGAATTTCTAGATTTATATTGGAGACAACATAGTGAATGTTGAACTGGACTAGTCAGGGTTAGTTACCCCCTTGCCAGGCCGGGTTACCTCCTCGTGTGCTTGAACTGTTGTTTGTCCTTGTCGAATTTTATTCTGCAGGGAACGGCAACAGTTTGGGCCGGTGCACCCTGGGCGACGGGGAATGATCTTAAAGTTTACTTTGAGCATCATTCCTCGTCGGTTAAAGACTCGGCAAGCGGGGGCACGCATCCTTACTCCCCAGTGGGGGGGAGTGTCGGGTTGCAGCCCACTTGAGGTGGATCCCTTCTTAAGGAAGCTCGCTCTGCACCGTTCCAGTGGATTGACTTAGTTTCTACCCCGGGCGCTCTGCACCCTGGCCTCAAGATGGGATTCTAGCGGGCCACTTTTAGTGGCGGGGGATGGCGGGCCTACAAGGCTCGTGGAAGGGGATTCTTTCTCGCGTTCCACGCTCTGTATTGCGTTGGCAACGTGGGCCCGAGACTGGATCCATGGGGCAGCATTTTGTGGCGGTGGATGGCGAACCTCCAAGGTTTGCGGTGGTGGGTCCCTTGTTGAGGAAGCTCGCTCTGTACCATTCCAGTGAATTGACCGGAATCCGTTTAGCATTCCGGTTCTACCGTACCGGAATGCTAAACGGATTTTTATTATTCGAAATAATGGTTTGATTTGATAAATCTAGTTTCTCTTGCGACGACCAAGTCTACACCAAACAGTGGTCTCTACGCGTGCGTGGCCTAACACCGGACGGTGGCGGAGGGATTTGATCGATAGCGCGCGTGGGGAGGCCCCACCCAATCTACACACATATTTGAATACTCCACCGGCTTGTTCATAACTTCAACATATGGCAGCATATTTGTATTTCAAACTAGTGTGGTAACGCCGCCACTTACTCCAATTTCTTAGTATTACGTTGCGATAATAATTTTAAACTCGGTTTTCTGCAATAAAAACGTACGGTCTTATCACAAAACAGTTTCGTTCTCTTAACAAATATATTAAGATTTAAAATTAAATAAACTTCAGGACTCAAACTCGACATACATACGGATTGCCTCACAAAAATCGAAATGAAGAAATAACTTCGATAACACATACACAATATAATTAAATCATTTTATTTTACGAAATCCTTGTCATTAACGCCGCTATCATTGGTGTTCAAAGAGTTAATACGTTTGGTGAAATGTAACAGGTCTTAGAACACAACAATTAGGATAAAAGCCGAATTTAACCGGCTGAATATCGAAAGCAGAGATGAGAAAGAGAAGAGAAAAAATCATTTATTGAGTGCACTGTGAAGTATAATTAATGTCCATCAAATAATTTACCATTACTCTTATATACTAACTTGATGCATACGTGTGAAGGAGGTCTAAACACATTACAGAGGAAGGCCTATTCTACTAGTGAACATAATGGCAGTAAGTCGTACCTAGTAACGACAGTAAAATTACGTTGGAACACTATTTGATCTTCTTACCATGATGTTATGGTACACGATGGGCTAGTTAACCCTTTGACTGCCAAAGCTGCCTTAAAGCGTCACAACCATCATGGATCTGGAATCCTGGCGGTTAAGCTTTTTAGGGTTAAAGTACTTTAATTGTAGTGTATGGAGTCCGAGGTTCATGTATCTGTTTTTTTAAAGTTAATAAAAATTAACTAAAAAATAGCTAGAAAAATGTTAATGATATCTTTGTTTAATGTTTTAAAATACAATAGGGCGTGCAACCTGATTGGTCGAGCGGGTCACACATCGTGGAAAATGAGCTTATTTTCCACCGGCCATGAGTTAGAAAATGCATTGGTACGAGCCATATTTTAGTATGACTTTTCTTGTCAATAATGTTGGAGTTTTGGCCATTTTCATTATTGGAAGATTCTATTTCTAATCTAAAAACAGTAGTACCTACCTGCTCTTATTCCGTATTTCAATAGGATACCTATACATTTTCTACATAAGTAGGAATTTTATCTTACCTAAGTACATGTTGGTATCACCAATATGAGTATTAGCTCAAACATACATTTCCAATAAAAGGTCCATAGCTTTTAAATTTATTCAAACTTTATCGATTCGCGTAATTGAACTTCGAACTGAACATCTCTCTCTCTCTTCAATCTATCGCAGTCCACTGCTGGACATCCCCATTTTGCGCCAGATATCCCGATCGTCCGCTTTTCTCATCCAGCCTCCACTAGCGACTTCTTGCAAATCGTCGGTCCGCCGGCCGGAGGGCGGCCTACGCTACGCTTGTCCAGACGCGGTCTCCGAACTGAACATTTTATGATTAATTTATATAATTCTGTTTCTCTATTCAATATGTCTGCTTGTATTGAGACTCATTGTTAAGTGTGTTATATTCATTGTCTGAATAAGTATGTTTTTAATATGTTTCTTTATTCTCATCCGGTAGCAGAGTTTTCCTAAAACTGCCTGTATGAATGTTCAAATCCGCAGTTACTTATTTATGATCATTGCTTTACATTGTCTTGTCAAAGGTGAACCTATTCAAGTTCAACAAAACTGGTAATAAAATTACTTAAAACACTCACATTTAAGTATCGATAACAGACGTGGGAACTGGACCTGTTTTCTCCTGTTTTACCGACTAAACGTATTATCATACATAATCCCTGCTAATACAATAGGGTTCACTATATCCTATTATGTATTAACAAAGGGCTCTTCTAGTAAGTCAAAAGGTGTAAGATGTGTGTCCGCTAATCTGTCCTTTTTGCGGAATTAGGGTTTGCGTTTGACAAGAGGGCCGCTCTTTGTGGCCATTGTCTTGGTATCAGTGTGTGCCTCCGCTGATAGCGGCCTTCTAGGAACCAAGTGCTGTGAGCGTGGAGTTTGAGTGCGGCGCATGCGCGGGGAAATGGAGCGTGGGAACCGTGACATGAACCGGGGAACCAAAAAGAAATTCTCGTGGCATTTTCGTGCTAATGTAGTCCAAAATATTAATCAAATGCGCATATTTCTAATATATCTTACTAGGTAACGCACATGTTATAAGAAATTCATGTACGTACAACGATACATGTACTCACGTATATAACTTCGCGTCTTCTTGAGTTATGAAATGCAATTTATCGATGCAAATGAATCCATCAAGGAAATTTCCATAGAATGTGTTATAATTATTATTTGTCTAAAATTAAAAAAAATACATTTTAAAAATGTTTATCCAAAAATATAAAAGTTATAAGACTTAAACTATTTTGCCATGTTTTTCTTTACTACGCTATATACCTAATATGAACGTATCGAGGTGTGTGATGTGTGACCATCAATGATTGTTTAGTACAACAACTTACAATATGTTTATTAATTTTATATTTAAAAGCAATGTAAAGTCATATTATACAGTTTCAAAAGGCAAATAATTTAATAAAAAGCAAAATGGCTTTCAATTATACCTAGGTACTATATTTGGTATAATTATCTGATGCATTCACATTGCAATGGGAATGGTCACTGAATTAACTATAATCAATACTCAAAGCTTGTTCAAATTGTAATACAATTTATTACAATAATAAAATATCGTTCCTCATATATTTAAATACGAGTGGACTAAATATGTTATAAAAGTTGGTCATTTCAATGTGACCTAGTTATAAATGCATCTCTTTTAATTATTACCTATATGAAGAGGTACATTTTTACAATAGCATTTTGGTTTAAAGTGCAATGTGTTTAAGGCTAAGAGCCATATCTGCGCTCGCCAATAGCCCAGTGAAGCTGTTAAGGCCATCTGCGGCTAACAGCAGTAGTCAGTTCGAAACAAAAAAGCGCAATGCGTCCGCACTGTAGTGAGGACGCGTGAATTAAAACAACGGATACGGTGTAAGTGCGGCGCGCAACGCGACTATTTACGAGCGCCGTCAATTAACGTCTAGATTGATTTAGAATAATTCGTCTACGACCAATTAATTAGAGAGACCGATGCGCGAGCGCGGTCTGATTGTCCATAAACTGAAAAGCGGCTAATTCCATTACCATTAAGCCGGCCGTCCAATGCCAGCTAAACCATGTTAAGCCAATTTTTCATACATAGGTATGCATTCACGGCAAAGAATGCAAGACAAGCTACGTAAAATAGCCCAGCTAAGTCAAACTCACTTACTTAAGCCTGTATTCTGGATTGAGACTCAACGTTGATCTTTACTTAAATTAAGTTAGAAAGGGATTGTGGTATTTATCGTATAGAGCGCTATCTCTTTCTCACTCTACTTAAATAAAGATCAATGCTTGAGTCTCATTCTAGACTACGGGTCGAAGTATCAGATCTGTCATGATGACAGGGGCACGAGCCTTCCCGTATAGGGTGATTAGGCCTTTGTCGTCCACGCGGGCCCAATGCGGATTGGACGACTTCACACACAACCTTTGAATCTCTTCGCAGGCGTGCGTGAAGGTTTTTCTCACGATGTTTTCCTTCACCGTAAGAGCGTCGGATAACGTACATATAATTTCGAAAATTCGAAAACACTTTGGTACATAGCGGGATTTGAAACTAAGCGCCTCTCACTCCCAGTTTAGCTAAGCTTAGTTCACTTCAAAGTTCACTTAAGAGCTTAGTTTTCAATAAGTGTAGCTAGCGGTGGACGATGTGCTTTAGGGCCGGAAAACTAACCCCTAACGTGTGACTCCGCCCCCAGCGGGCGCGGGCGTCAGTGCCGCCGCGCGCTCCGCACTGACCGCACGCGCGTACTCGAACCGGATCCGTGCTACCCGTTCACTGTATTGGTGTGTGACTACTGTTAGTGCCTGCCACGGACGGACAACGCTTGCTGTGCTTGTGAGTATTAATAAAGCCTTTTCAATACAAATTTGTACCATTGTATAGCAATAAATCGCTTTATTGCTGGAGAGATGGATAAGTGGTTTAAAAGTTTTCGATCGAGTGATATTTCGAATCTAAATCAAATTTATATAATAAAGTTACCGATTTACATAATTTAAATAGTTTTCAAATGCTATAAGTGCTTAGGATAATTTTTCATAACTTGGATCTATAAATCTTATTGGATTCTGCATCTGCAACGGATAAAGCAAGTCTCTACACTTCGTTTACGTATAAGTGTAAACGTTTGTTTCTCGTAAAATCATTAGAGCGCTGCGACGGAGTGCCAACAAATCACTCAATGAGTGCAGCAAAAAGTTGAGTGCATTTTAATGGAAAAGCGTTAAAAACGTTTCGCACAATGTCTGCCGCGCCATCCGTGCTAACGTGAGTGCGCCTGCGTTACAGGGTTGTTTATACCTCATATACTTCTTTAATCACCTAATAAATTGTGAACTTAGTAATAACTATGTTTTTTTAACTAAAAACCATGTCTTACTTAGGTCCGTAACACAAATTCGCATTGAAACAACATTCGCGTGCCTGAACCTTCTAACTCGTGTAAAATAGTGTTAAACAATAGGTCGTAATATCCACGCTAAGTAGCCTAATAGATCAGGGTTTGTTCTAAAATTAAGAGACGAAGTTGCTTGAAAAATCATAATTCAATGGAGGTTATTTTTCCTCGCAGATAATGAATAATATTAATTTATTTTATCACTATAATCTTACAGTATTTTATAAAACAACACAAACATTCACAAAACATTTTATCTTATGAACTTAAAGATGATTTAACCCGTACCAATACACGTTCTATAGTTACTGGAACATTGGAGATAGTATTGCTATCAAAAGGGAATAAAATTAACCAAGGACAGTTGGTCAATACAAAACAAGAATATAAGACTTCAGTAACATTCAACACGTTTCCTATCTTACCTAAGTATTCCTTTGCTTTGAGGTGTCAACACAATTCTGAATTATTTATCTTTATACGTGATATTTAATAACATATTTCTGTACCGGCTAGTATCGACTATAAATAATGTCATGTGCATGATGTTACTTATAACAATTCTTAGCTCTACACAAGTACACATTATATTTATCGTATTTTAATTATGTGCTTCCATCGATAAGCCTATATATATGCATATTTATTGATTTATCATTTACTTAAAGTAATTACCGAGTGCATGTTATACCATGAATATTAATGACCATTTAAGAATTAATCTTTGATATAAATCAAATCTTAGCCTAACAAGAATGCGAGTAGTAAAGTGGTTGTTGTTCGGCGGCACTTGTAATTATAGGTATTGTAAATATGTCCGAAGTGGATTTACATGCCATGCTCGCTTTTTGGTGAAGCTGTGTAGGCCATCCGCGGCCGAAGCGACAAGTCCATGGTAATAAACATGGTCTGCAAAGATAACAGAGGTGTTTGAAACGTACAATAGTAATTATTTGGCGAATCAATATCAATAATTCAATTTCAGATGCAGACTACCCAACAGTCTGCATCCGAAATTGAATTATTGATATCTGAAATACACTAGAAAGTTTAATTTTTCAGATTTAAACAAACAGTTTTGGTGCATGTATTGATTGACCAAAGAACAGTTGATTCCTTCAACACAAAATAATAAATATTTCTGCTAAAAAGAAATTTAATTATGCGCATTTTTTTAAGAATTTTGGTTCGCAATGGAGCTTATATTTTTAATTCGGAAGCTACCTGGTTTTGAAAATCGTAAAAGTAATAATTACGGAAAGCTACTTGTATACCATAACCACAGACATCCGAATGTACAATTAGACTGGACAAGCCGCCAAGTTTACAGGCAGTCCCAGTGTCGCAATTTCTTTTCGGTTTTTTACCTGTGAAAAGTTATTATATTTCTTGGTAAATTTACTGATTCATTGCGATGATGGCATGTTACAATTGCACAGAATGGCATTTTGGAAAATAAAGGTAATTTCTTCTAATATTCGTGCGTCTTGACTCGTCTAACAGAGCGTAAACTGGCAGCCAGTGTATGCTCGTTGAGCTTACATTTGTCGCACTTTAAACGCGGCTTGCCCCATCTCCTGTATTGGGAAATCTGTGACCATAACATTTCTAGGTATATGATTATCGTGATAGGGTTTAAATTATTTAAAATCGTATGGTAAGTGGGTCTAAAGACCGCCCAGAGGGCTGGTGAGATCCCCCTGACATGACGATGATGACGACATTTGTTATAATGCTGCCTAACAATTGTGATATTATATATTTTTAAAGAAGAACATATGACTGTAAAGTAATCGTGTTAGAGTCTTTACATACTTTTTTATTTGGGTATTTTCCTAACTTATTTTTTTTAAACCTAATTTTTAATTCATTCATTCATGGCCTAATTTTCATACTTAAATAAGTAAATGATATTCATCATATATTTAAAACAGTTACCAAGTATTTGTGCGTAAGTATATCATAAACCATTCGTGCGGTCGGACCTCCCGCATCAAATGGTTTATGAGTAAGGGGGAAAGGAATTCCGTAAATGAGTACATGAGGGGAAAAGCGGAAAACAATAGGTCGGCGCGCGCAGGTAACGCCGGCGGGCGCCGCGCCCACTTCGCTCACTATGGGGATTTTACACCTACCTTTAGGGTTCCTGGTTATGAGTTTTTGTGGTATATACCAATATACCATGAATATGTAGTCCGTAGGCTTATTTTTACTATAACTATTTTAAAACTATGATGATATTGGATTATAATACGAAGCTATTTACTAAAAGTACTGTTGCCATCTTAATATATTTTGTGTTAATAATATTTATTTATTTCCACTCACAGTGTTTACAATATTACCAATTGAGTAACAATAGATATTGCACTCGAGCGTCGGTGGCTCAGTGGTGTGGACTCTCGCCTTCCTACCGGGAGGGCTGGGGTTCAAATCCCGACACGTACCAATGTATTTTCGAATTTTCGAAAATATATGTACGTTATCCGACGCTCTTACGGTGAAGGAAAACATCGTGAGGAAACCTTCATGCACGCCTGCGAAGAGATTCAAAGGTTGTGTGTGAAGTCGTCCAATCCGCACTAGGCCCGCGTGGACGACTAAGGCCTAATAACCCAATACGGGTAGGCTCGTGCCCTTGGTGGGGACGTTTATGAGCTGATGATGAAGATATTGCACTAGGCTCGCTGCCTGAAAAGCAGAATCTTATTACGATAACAAATACATAATAATTACATATACTGTTTGCACATTAATAACTTATAGAGTTCTTATTATTCTTATTAATATAAACAAATACATCGCGAAAAACAAAGGCATGGAAAATCACTTTGGTTTGAGCCTATATTTCATAAATGGACTTTGAATTTGAAGTTCAATTATGTGCGCTTACTTTACAAATATACTGCTTATATAAGCATCATCTGTTTAACCGCATAGTTTACAGCTAAACTTCAATTTTGAGGATTTTTGGATACAACATGGATCCAATGGGAGTTGGCGGATGACCAGGGCATCGGTCGTTGTTCGCCAGAATAGACCTTGGGCCGGTACGATTGGGCTGGATCCCGAAAAGTGTAGGCTGGGACCGCTTACATATAACGCATGATTTTTAGCATCCCATTTTATTATTTTATAAGTAAAATAAGCTAATTACATTTATTATTATTACATACTAATTATTATCATTGCTTATCACATTTCGACTGACAACCGCGCATAATATAAATATTTGAATTTTTTTTTTTATTAAATAGTTTATAGGTAATGTAATGTAGAGTTTACATAAAATCTAAATTAAATATTGTATTCCTTAATATTACTCGTACATAGATGTAGGTTTTTCGGACTAGATATTTAGGTATGGAACGGGCGGCCGAATCTGTATTATTTTACAATATAATAAAATAAAAATATCGAAACGTGAACTCGCGCGGTGTAAAGGCTGCACCGCAGTCAAGTCCACCCCGACACCTCTCAGATACAACATTCATTCTGCGTTTTTAATGTTAACAAGTGAACAGGACGGTCACGACGCCCCCCTGATGGTAAGTGATACGCTTAACCATGACAGAGCGGCATTGAAGGAGACCAACAACTAATAAAAGTTATAAACCTCCATCAATGCCGCACTGCGCCCGTCACCCGAGACAACAGATGTTAGGTCTCTTATACCCGGTAATTTAACTAGTTACAGTGCCCTCATCCGAAACACAAAAGTGCATAGCACTCTTGTTACACGGGACAACATATGGCACTGCGGTGGTACCTACCTAGACGACTCAGTATCAAGTCTTCAATATTGCAACAGTTAACTCTTTGTTAAATTAAATGTTTTACATGATGAATTACTATTACAATAATATAGTGAGCTAGGTAGCTATAATCTTTCCGTAAAATAGGAGTGTTTTTCACTCCTTTGTATCAGGACGAGGGCACTGTAATTAGTTAAATGACCAGGTACTAGAGAACTAACATGTATCGTTCCGTCTCGGTTGACGGAAGCAGGGCAGTATTAACGGAAATTAATGACTACGTACCTAGTACCATTATTTTCTTGAATACTGCAATGTCTTGGTCAGGCGTATTTTTTTTCACCATGTGAGCGAATTGACCGCCCCGTTCATAAAATATTTATAGATTTTATACTCACTACTACTACTACCTACACTATATAAATATGTTTTAACCATGTTATAAGTTCTAACCTATTCTGATTATATTTTAATATAGACGTAGAAATAACAGCTTAGAAAACAAAAGTGTCAAAAGGAACCCTTACTTTTTTTGATTTGAAAAAAGTTAATAATTACGGGTCTAAGCTACTTAGGCGGATATTAGGGCAGATAAAATTAATAGATATGTCCGGTATCACAAAAAGCCTTTATCGATGATCCCTAAATTATGTTGCTATTTATATCTGTGCGGGTGACAGCGGCGCTAATTTGGGCAAACAAAAACGCCCCCGCGTCAGACGCGCCGCAAAAAAAGTGTGACGCGCCCTAGCCGACTCAATTCCACTAATTTACTTGACTCTACGTCACTTTAAAGTCTAACTGAAAATTTGATTTTCCTGTACAACTTTAATGTTAATGGCTTAAAATGGTTATCATTTACTAGAATGAATTGTCTTATGGTGAATACCAGTTAAAATCTACTATAAAACAGAACTATTGATTGCAAAGTTTGAATAGTGAGACACAATAACAACCCTATTTCCACGTTTTAAAATTAGCAGAATTGGGGCCCTGATCGACCCTCCTTACAGGACTTGAGAAATGAGAGAGATTGCCAGTAGTGGCCGAAGCTGTCGCGTCAGCTGTTCCCAACAACAGCACAATTTTAATGACCGGTTACTCTTAAGTGCGATTTTATTAGTTGGGCCACATAATGCTTTCTTCGTTCTGTATCTGACATCAAGTTTTTTTTTTAATTTTTTATTACCTACCGAAAATCCTGTGGAAGGTCGCTGGTGGGAGCTGGATGAGAAAAGCGGAGGACTGGGATATCTGGCGCAAAATGTGGGAGACCTATGTCCATCAGTGGACTGCGATAGGTTGAAGAGAGAATATCCTGTAGTAAATCGACAAAGCCTTCTAGATACCTATGGGTTTATCTTAACCTAAAATGGTGCATCGTGCATAACTTCTTACAGGTAAAGTAAAAAGTCCTAAAACCTGACATAAATCGTAAAATAAGACTGATTTTAAAAATATATTCTCAAAAAGAAATTGAATAGTGATCTAAAAAAGTATCGAATAACACCGTATACTCTTGACTTGCGTAATCCGAAACGACCCTCACATTACGTGTCTATTATCCGTAAGCGCTCAATCAACAGGGACATCGACGCCTCCGTGTCCAAATATGCGGAATCATGGTCACGTTGTACCCTTCCTCGGCGGTGACGTCACCATACAACCATTTGTATTGTAAGAGCGAGACAGAGATAGGGAGATAATTTGTCACGCGGTGGTCCCGGAGACGATTCGCACTTAGCGCCGGGACTGGACGTCGCCCAGAACGACTTGATACTTTATTTTTGCGATATTCATATTTTACACTACTTTAACGAAAATCATGCATACTGTATACATACATACATCCTATATACACGATGTATACATTTTCACAGTTCAATAATTTATATATTTTTAATCTCGCGTTTGTGCGTAGATTGTGTTACCAACATTTAACCCAATCATGAGCAGCCTTAAATGTCTCACTACAGGGACTGGCCTTCCCACATACATGGTTATGAGGAGTTAAAGCCGCAATCCACCACGCGGCCCAGTGCGGATTGGTGTGCACAAACCTTATCTTTTAAATTGATACTTCCCATAGCATTTGCCCCGAAATAACATAGCATAGGTATCTGAACAATAAGCCAATAGACTGCCGGAAGATAATAGTTAGCACCTCCCACACATTCCCTGGGCAGGCCGTTAAAAAACCTAATAAATATTATCAGAAGCGTTCAGCCCAGCCGAACAGCCGACGTATTTTATTATAATATGCACGAGTATATGGTACTTCATAAATCTTAACATGTTAAAAGAAGCTAAACATAATTTGCAAGTTTGTAAAAGCTTGACTTGCTTAAGTGTGTTATAAACATGCTCATTACAGTTGGTGAACTGCACGTTGGTATTGCAAATGAGGATTAGTGTTTACAATTTCATATTATTTAGATCAGTGCATTGACAAGCGCATGTCGCTTCATAAACTCGGTTTTGAGAAATTGAGGGCTTTTAACCACGAAATATATTTACAAACCCACAGCAGATTCTCTATCTGCTCGAACGTAGCACGCTTGTTGACAATTCATTTATCTAATGTTTGTTGTGATTTTCCACCCGTGCTACGTACGACCGCTTATATAAGTTGAAGCATTCTCTATTGAATTTAACATAAATAATACGAGTCATTATCATCATCATCAGCTCATTAAACGTCCCCACCGAGGGGCACGAGCCTACCGTATAGGGTGATTAAGGCTTAGTCGTCCACGCGGGGCCAGTGCGGATTGGATTTCACACAACCTTTGAATCTCTTCGCAGGCGTGCATGAAGGTTTCCTCACGATGTTTTCCTTCACCGTAAGAGCGTCGGATAACGTACATATATTTTTCGAAAATTCGAAAATACATTGATACGTGTCGGGATTTGAACCTCAGCCTCCCGGTAGGAAGGCGACAGTCCACACCACTGAGCACCACGTGCTCAATAATACGAGTACAGCCTTGGTTTGATGTAAAGTACTTTACATTTATATTATTATAGTAAAACATTATAATTCGTTATTTCTGATAACCTATTACGTCGTTTAAAATTAAAATAAATAAAATTAAGATCGTCTTTCAATCGCCAATTACCTGTAACCGAAGAAATGGACATCATTGACTCTTATATTATGGAATGGTTTAAAAACAGAATCGTAACGATTCAAATAATAAAATTGATATCCTCTAGGCGATGCACTCAAGCAAATGTCAGAAATAGGCAAATTGCCTATTCACTGTTTCGCTACACGCAGACAGGACTTCGCTTGATTTCCGTTTTATGGTACAATTTGTAGTAATTTATTAGACGTTTACTTAAAAACGTATTGACCCCACATTTAAATAATGCTCTAAAAATACTTCCATTCATTGTACATATTTATAACAAAATCACGAGATTGTGGAAGGTATAAAAAAGTATATTGATAGCGGTCAAAACTCGTTTCAAATGAACGAATCGTATTAAAATATAGCAGAAGAGTTTAAATATCTCGTAGAATATAAAATACATGTGTTATGAGTCCGCGTGCGTTTCCATGTAAATTGGCGTTGTTATGCGCGTCGGGCGTCGTATGTTGCGCGCGCACTAGCGTTTGTACTGATTTGTTCTACATTGCTAACGCGAACCTATGAGTACAAATCAACACAACCACGTGGCGTTAATAATATCGATATTATAGGATAATAATAATAGTTTAGTATAATCATACCATTTTTATATAATATTTTACCGTGCTTTTATTAAATACTGAATTATTGTTTTGATATAAGGTACCTTGATCTAATATTGACCATCACATTCATAGGTACGATTACATATCTTTTAGGTATCTTAAAAACAATTGGTTGATTTAAAAGTCTCTTGTTAGCTGTACCAAACAAACTTCTCGTAAAAACGATTTATATTTGAAAACATGTTCTTGTTTATTGAATTCATAATCATTTATAGTTATCTTATTAGAAAAAAATATATTATTAGTTAAACAATATATAGCATATTGTTAGTTAAACAACATGGGATGCCATGGCTTATTCATTTCCAAAAGATTAACAATCTATGATATTATAAATGCATCTTATTCAAATTGTTCACAATAGACATTTTTGAAAATTATCATATCACATAGCGTCTGTCGCAGTCAATTATAAAAGGCCCTTATCTACTCTATTGTTTATTACTGCGTTATCTGTCCGTTAAGTATCAAGACCTTTGCGTCGGAGTACGAGAGTTAAAAAATGCATGGCGCCTGCGCATTAGGAGCCTCGTTATTTATTAGCCTTTTGGGAATGCGCCCCTTTCTGTGGAGCGGCGAGGTGTTGCCGTCTCGCTCGCTCGGCCCCGCCCGGCCTGTGACGTCACGGGCGACGGACTTGTGCAACCGGCGCGTGCGCACGGTCCCAACAACTGAACTCACATTTTTTTCTATAAATTGGCACGGTATTGTTGGGCTGTCGTGTTGGAATGATACCCGTGACGAATAGGGGCGCGACACTGTGATGTGTTCAACATCTTTAAGTTTTTGTTGTTATATGACGCTTCTTAAAATAATTCCTGGGTCTTCCTTATTTGACAGAGTTCATTCTAACAAACATAAAAATACTTCAAGCCAAAATCACCGCGGAGTGTTGTGATTTAACCCATTCGAAATACATGAGCTTTCAAAATGGCATTTGAGAACCTATACATATTTTCATACATATAATATTCGAAGAACTATTATTATTCGAAGAGTATTTTCATTGTTGTTGTGCTACAGACACGTTCTCTTAAAGACAATAATTTATCCTGCTTTATGACTTTATAGGCTACCAATGAGAAAACTGATAACTTGTGAACTTTAGTTAAGATCAAAACATACGTCTGGCTGAGGCATTATCCACTTGCAATTCAAGCCTTAGCCTCATTACGAGTAGGTCACTGATAGTTAATACCTGGAACGTCTCACCGCAGGTAAAGGTAGATCAGTAGGAAATTACAAAACAGCATCTATTAACAATTGCATAAGTTTGAAAGTTGGTAATGAGAGATGTGTTGTGAGAGGCCGTCGGTGTCGGACTAAAGAAGCCTCAGGATTAGTCCAGTGTCGCGGCAAGGCGAGGGGCAATGCACCGTGTTTGTTTTCCGGTTAATATTTAAAAACATAGCCTGTCGATATTTTTTATGCAAGAAAGTACAGAGCATTTTTTCTAAGGGCGGTAAGTGATACACCTGACCATAACAGAGCGGCATTGAAGGAGACCAAAAGCTGAAAGACAGTAATTACTCTCCATCAATGCCGCACTGCGCCGGTCACCCGCGACAACAAATGTTATGTTTCTTATATCCGGTAATTTTAGTAGCTACAGTGCCCTCATCCTAAAACAGGAAAGAGCATACAATTTCTACGTATTTCACAGGACCATATATGGCAGTACGGTGGTACCTACCTAGATAACTCAGTGCTGAGTCTACCACCTAGTTATAGCAGTAGTACTAGTAGCAAAAATCTTTGTATGATCCCGAGACCTTTATGAAGCTTATAATAGCCTCTAATAATCAGTACTGCTTTTCAATCTTATTTCTATAAATGAATCTCAATTTGATTTTGTTGATTGTAGAACTATCTTTGATCTAAATATCATAATATTAGTATTTATAATGTACAAATCTATTAAAAAGGAACCAAACAAATTTAAACAAAATTTGTGTAGTATATCGTAGTCGGTCCGTAGCGCGTTGATGTCTTTTCATCAACGCGCTACGGACCGACTACATCGCATCATTATTGTTTTCAAACAAATCATGTACCGTTTGGTACATGCTTTGTTTGAAAACAATAATGATGCGTGTCGTAAACACCGCCTCAAACAATAGCTATTATATCTATTAAAATTACTCTTGATTTAAAATTTCGTTCATTTTAACTCAAGCTAATTACAAGCTGAGCAACAGTCATTAAAGTTTCATGTTTTATTCATCATCAGCTCTTTAAACGTCACCACCGAGGAGCACGAGCCTGCGTCTTCTTCAGACTTGGGCTCAACAGTACAAGACGCTAGCTTGTTACAAAGAAACATATTATTCCTGTTTTCAAGACACCTCATTTTTATAAACATATGAGATTTCATGATATCTTTTAGATTTTGGGATTTAAACATAGATGCAGATATCATAATCACCGAGGGGCACGAGCCTACCGGTAAAGGGAGTTTAGGCCTTAGTCAGCCACGCGGGCCCAGTGCAGGTTGGACGACTTCACGTACAACCTTTGAATATCTTCGCAGGCGTGCATGAAGGTTTCCTCACGATGTTTTCCTTCACCGTACGAGTGTCGGATGACGTACATATATTTTTCGAAAATCCGAAAACACTTTGGTACGTGGCAGGATTTGACCCTCAGCCCTCCGAGTGGGCGATAGTCCACACCATTGAGCCATCGACGCTCCTATTATAAAATAAAATAAATTTATTAGTTTTATAAAAGCATATTCCGGGTAAAAATATATTTCTTGCTGATAAATAATGAAGTCTGGATAAAACACAAAATCGAGGTTACTATATGTTACGATAACATTTTTAGTTTGATTACTTATATCGCGATTGTAAGGCTATTAAAATGTAACGTTCAAACTATGAAAAATCTTCAACTTATCGTAACGTTCTTTACTTTTGGCAAATATATATTCATGCAAACAAACTACACGAAAATTGGATCTTTGATGAAAACTTACACCTCGAATACGAAAATACATAAGGCTCCACTTAACGATGATTCGTATTTTTTATGTAAAAGTTCAATTAATACCAGAAAATCCTTATCCTGTCAGAAAATCACAATATTTTATGCAAGTCACTGTAATTTAAAGATTTGCCACCAATATTTCCAATATGTTCATTCTTCCACTAAACTAAAAGTATTACTTAATTGATTTTATTTTGTAATTTCATTGGATACTAAGTGAGTTCTTATTAAGTAAGCTGGTTTTAAAAGGCTGCCTTGGAATCATTACCCAAGCATATAGTGTCGTATGTTTAATTATTTTTAAATCAGATAATAACCTATTTTTGTCATTAAATTTGCTGATATTTTAATATATGAGATAGTAACTCTGTTCGGTTGTTAGTTGTCCCGAGGAACAACAATAAACGTACTAAATGCACAATCACGAAAAAAACAATAAATGTCTTTTACACATACTTATAGTTACTGTCCATGGTTATTGTCATATTTAGAACGTTTAATTATTCATTTAACTTTTGACCTTAACGCGTTATAGAAAGAGCACAACATCAAAAGCACGAGCACACTGCTATGTCATTATGACATGTAACAAGCGACGTCATTATGAATGAAAATTCTGCCCAACTGGGCATACTTTTGCCGCGGACACTTTTTGAATAAGAGTGTGCACCTAGTTATTTGAGTTGTTTGTGTTTGTTTAAGCCCAGGTATAAAACCACTCTTTCTGGGTTCATTGACGAATATAGAGATACCGCAAGATATAAATAAGACCTTCGTTCAGCAGTGGACATATAAGGCTGTAAAATGGTGATGATTTAACTAGACCTTGTAATGTTTTGCAGTAGTTACCCTTCTTTCTAGCTATGGGGTCATCAGGTATGTATTATATTTAATTATAAATTGCATAAAATTTATTTGCTTCTATCTATCTATTCAACCTATCTCAGTCCACTTCTGGACATAGGTCTCCCCCATTTTGCGCCAGATATCCCGGTCCTCCGCTTAACTCATTCATAAAAGGAAATATTTATTTTCTGTCACAAAAAAATAGACGAAATGTAAGTGCAAATATCTAAGCATAACCTGCAAATCAATATACGTTACTGTGCTGACTTGTGAAGTTATTGTACCTTGAAAATGTGAATTTGCGAACAACATACTTGGCTGATTTGGTAATGCAAACGTGTTATAACGAATCTGGAATTTAACATTAACAGTTTCTTAGCCTTGTAAAAGTGAAATCATAACAAATGTGTGTTTATAAGTTCAAAAAGAAATACTGTCATAAAGGTAAGTGCGAAGTCCGCGGGCGGCGGCGTCCGCGCGCCCCGCTAGGCCTAAATTTAATTATGGCTGACGAACGCATACATTATAGATAAGACGATATGCAAACATGCTCACACAATTTTAATAGCTTAGTGATAACATATAAGTATCGAAATCATCTTTTAGAGCTTCCGTATTTGCATTCTTAGTTATCTTTGACAATAATTTATAATGAAATAAGCTTACTTGGTTGGGTCCAAACGTGATTTTATAGTTTGTTAAGCTTGGCAAAACGTATTTTTATACAATCAAGAAGCAGAATACGGATTTCTATTTAACAATACACCAAGTAACTACGAGTTTGTAACAGTAAAAGCAGCATCAGGTAGAATATTGACATTTGAATTAAGGGATGCAATAATTACGGACTTACTCTGTAATTTAAATTAAAATGTGATTTGTGATTTATGTGAATAAGTAAGTAACATTGAAGTTCCAGCAAATTGAATGGACTACATATATGAATCAATGTACCCTTAAAATAATTGGTATTATATATACACACAATCGACATAATCGTCAGAATATTAAAGCCAAGTTCCCAGTATCAACGAATATTGAATTGAATGTATTAATAAAGACATTTTTTTGGAAAAAATAGATCGTATGAAGATTCCGTCTCTTGTCATCGTCTTTTAACTTTGCACAATCGCTGCAAGCAATTCCAAATCATGTCCTTGCACATCTTGTCCTTTTTTTATTTTTAGGGTTCCGTACCTCAAAAGGAAAAAACGGAACCCTTATAGGATCACTTTGTTGTCCGTCTGTCCGTCCGTCCGTCCGTCTGTCAAGACCCTTTTTCTCAGGAACGCGTGGAGGTATGAAGCTGAAATTTATATCAATTACTCAAGTCTACTATCCCTTGAAGCTGTGAAAAAATCAAACTTCTAAGCCAACGCAATCAAAAGATACAGCCGTTTATGTCGCAAATTTTCGACACTTGCAAGGGAATCAAAACCTACAGGGTGCTTCCCGTGAACTCAGAATCTTGAAATTTGGTACGAAGCAACGTCTTATAGCATAGATAAAGGAAAATAACGAAAACCATAAATTTTTTAGTTACATCACATAATATATATATTTTTAATAATTTTAAACTTACTACCCATTTCCTCATAAACGCGTAGAGGTATTAAATTGAAATTCATACCAAATACTCAGGTCTATAATACCTTTAAGCTGTAACAAAATCAAACTTCTATGTCAACGCAATCAAAAGAAACAGCAATTTAAGCTGCATATTTTGAAACTCGCAAGTACTCGCAAGGGAATCAAAACCTAAAGGGTACTTCCAGTCGACTAGAATCTTGAAATTTGGCATGAAGCAACGTTTTATAGCACACATAAAGGAAAATTCCGAAAACCTTAAATTTTTAGTTACATTACAAAATATATATTTATTTTTTAATAAATATAAACTTATTACTTTTTTCCTCATGAACGTGTAGAGCTATAAAGTTATACCATAGTTATGACTCGATTGTCGTAATGAACGAACTTTGTAAACCTTCCAGGTTTGTACGGAACCCTCGGTGCGCGAGTCCGACTCGCACTTGGCCGGTTTTATTATTTAACTCATTTTACTTTTAGGAAAAATTTTTATTCTCTTTCGGAAGGTCGGTTAAAATCCATTTTTCGTCAAACCTTTAGTTTTGTACTCTAACAAAGACGCGAGTCTCTTCTGATAGCACGGATCGGAATATATTCTTGTTTTAGACTATAAATGTTAAATAATAATTGACGATTCAAAATTGTCTATACAATTTTAATTTTTGTAATGATATTTTGAGTTTCAGTTTGAATTTAAATTGAGCTCAAATGTAGTATCAGAATTTTATGTTTTTTTAAATAAAACTGTAACAAAATTGATCAGTTGATCAGGAGAGTCAATACAGGAACATACGCATACCAAAACTTAAATACAAATGGACCTCCGATCGGAATTCCCGAATATCACTCAATATCGCTATCACCGGAGAGCAGGCGCGGCCCGCGACGACATTACTGACATCCGAGATACTTAAATGAGAGAAACGGATCAAAGAGCGGAGACAAAAAAACCATTATCGAGCCGTGTCGAGTGGACGCTATCAAAGGCGGCGCCGGCGTCTCGGACTTAACAAACAAAAAAGGCTTCTTCACAAACAGGGAAGTTCGGATTAATCCTTATTAGGGCCTAGTCTTAAGCATTGTGAAGGCTTTTAGTCTTATGATATTAGTATTTTAACAGGTCTAGCCGTGAATACTAAAACTATTGAATTGAAAATATATTTTCCCAATTTTAATTGCCTAATCCGAGAAGCCGAAGTGTTTGCTATCGTATAAGTTATTTTCTGTTTTTGCTTATAGTACTCAATGTACAAAATATTCGTCTAATGCCGTTTTTTTTTTTTTCGAACTGACTACTGCTGTTGGCCGCAGATGGCCTTTACAGCTTCACCGGGCAAGTGGCGAGCGCAGATAGCTCTCAGCCTCAAAGGTCGTCTAATGCCTACTTTCAGTTGCTTTATATTTAAATATAAAGCAACCGAAATCGGTACATTTCGCAACCATACTATGAAATAAAATTAACATACAAATAAAATAAAAGTACATAGGATTCAAAAGAAAGGCAAGATTGTGGTATATGTAATCGAAGGATGATTACAATTCCTCATTGTCTTAACTCTCAGATAAAAAAAGTCTCTACATTGCAAACTATTTATGATTCAACCCCAAATCAGTATTAGGAAAGGTTAGACACCTTTGTTCGTGTTAGACCACAATTGTCTTGAACAATGTCTGGGCCACGAGAGGTCCTTTTGACGTGTTTCGTTGCATTTTTACTATTGACTGAATAGCACAATGCATACTTACACATTTAATTCATTTTTATGGCATTACCTTTGAAGTGAGTCAGCCAAATACCTAAACAGGTGTTTCCAAACTAACTTCTTGATTTATATAGATGCTCCTTTCCTATAGGATTTTATAGGTTTCAATGTGTCCTAAGGAAATAATCGTGACGCTGTATTTGTATGAACATGAGCGATCAATACACTAATTAGCAGACATGATATCAAATTTCAAAAGTACGACATCCTAATGTCCTTCTTTAAAATAACCGTTCACATCGGTATCACTGTAGTATTTATTTAAAATCTTTTTTATTATATATATATTATATACATATATATATATATATATATATATATATATATTATATATATATATATATATATATATATATTAAACTCAATTATAAAAAAAATACGTTATTACTTATTTATTTTAATGTAATGTTATATAAATTTGTATTATTCTAAATAAATGATTTGGTTGATTGATTGATTACCAACACTTTGTACAAATTTATGTGTCACACTTAAGGTTATTTTAGTTACCATCTCAATGCTCCGAAGTCCTATTCTTCATATATTTTTGTCTCTCCACCGCAGTCCAGTGGCATACTTGAGTATCATGTTTTTGCGTTTGATTTGCCAGTCTTCGTATTTTCAATACTTTGAGCCAAATGTACGGTTTATAAATTATCCGAAAACTGTCATGTCCTCTACCAAACCGCGTACGGTAAGTAGGCGCCGCGCGCCGGAGCGCTAATTAAACTCCATAACAATAATGTATCAGGGTTTAATTGAACAAGAGTGGCCTTGTCACGCTAAATGGGAACTTATTTTATAATAAATTGGTTAAAAAACCAGTCGATACACGCTGTGCTAATGTAAAGGAATGGTGGGCGTGATAAATATGCTGCTGCAGTGTCAGCGTGTTAGAGTTTAAAGAGAGTTTTACATTCCTGTTACTTCAGACCGTCTTTGTCTATAGGATGAATAATGTACGGGGTGTTGGTATTGTTTACTCTGCTAACATAAACACACGATTCTTCGGTGTTGCTATACCTTCTCGAATCTCCCGTTTATTAAGCCAGTTATATTTTTAAGTAATGCAAGCTAAACTATAAAAAGCATTATATAGATAAGTTTATTAGAGACAGTATAAAACAATTGTGGAGTAGCACATCCCTGTTACTCTACAACATCTTTAGATAATATTTTTTGCTTAAAGCAAAAATATCATTTTTCCTTATCACACCAACGATTATGCTAAACTGAGTAGAACTAAGCACCTAATCTAGTCTAGGCTATTTTTAGGGTAAAGCCTAGCTCTGACTGCACAGACAAATGTTACCTCAGAGATAGGCAGAGCCCCAGGCATCGGCTCATTACCTATGATGTGATGATACAAAATGCTTATTTTACATTTAATTAATTATAAGTTCGCCGACAAAGCCAGGTCACTGCTCGGGATATAAGCTCCAGACAATTGAATTGCTTAAACAGTTGTTAATTTATCAAATAGAGTTTGGGTAATTTAATCCAATTAGTGCAGCTTTTTGCAGCGGCGAGTGCTAGGTATAGGTATGAACATTAAATATAATTGCAAAATAACGAAAATTGTCTTATCTTTTTTGATTCAGGGCTTGTCAGCTCGCTCACCTAGTTGGAAGTAATACGCCTGACCATGACAGAAGCCGAGTTGAAGGGAATTAATAACAGTAGGTAGTCATATTTCTTCGTCAACACTGCCCTGCGCCTGTCATCCGAGCCGACAGATGTTAGACCTCTCACACCCGGTAATTCTACTATAGTTAGCTATAGTGCCTTCATTCCAACACACAGAAGTGCAAAACACTCCTACTTTACGGAACGATATCTGGCACTGCGGTGGTAGACCTAGTCGACTCAGTACCAAGTGTACCACCAAGTTTGAATTCTCCATTTGAATAGTATGAACATTTCCCGAAATGGCATGAACTGCAGGTTGGTAGATACGGTTGACGGCATCATCATCATCAGCTCATAAAAGTCCCCACCGAGGGGCACGAGCCTACCAGTATTGGGTGATTAGGCCTTAGTCGTCCACGCGGGCCCTGTGCGTTTTGGTAGACTTCACACACAACCTTCGAATCTCTTCGCAGGCGTGCATGAAGGTTTCCTCACGATGGTTTTCCTTCACCGTAAGAGCGTCGGATAACGTACATATATTTTCGAAAAATCGAAAATACATTGGTACGTGTCGGGATTTGAACCCCAGCCCTCCTGGTAGGAAGGCGACAGTCCACACCACTGAGCCACCGACGCTCTACACACTGACGTTGACGGCATAATCATCATCTTTTCAATCACTTGATGTTCACCTAATCGACTCCATAGCTTTTGTCACTCATTCGTAACTATCATACAATGAGCTCTACAAATCTAATAATGAATTATCCTAATTTTGTTTTGTTATTCAACATTAGACTACCTGAGCATCGGTGGCTCAATGGTGTGGACTGTCGCCCTCCTACCGGGAGGGCTGAGGTTCAAATCCCGCCACATACCAATGTGTTTTCGAATTTACGAAAATATATGTACGTTATCCGACGCTCTTACGGTGAAGGAAAACATCGTGAGGAAACCTTCATGCACGCCTGCGAAGAGATTCGAAGGTTGTGTGTGAAGTCATCCAATCCGCACAGGGCCCGCGTGGACGACTAAGGCCTAACCACCCTGTACGTGTAGGCTCGTGCCCCTCGGAGGGGACGTTTAATGAGCTGATGATGCTGATTATACTACCTGAAATAAGATTCCAAAAGTTAAGTGTAAGTGTATATTTGCATACAATTGTATTTTAATAAACGACAAAATTAAAAAGTAATTTTAGCCATCCACATTAGTGCCTCACACACAAACCATAAAGTAGAGTTGATAGCAGGCGATTCCAGTTCAACGATTCGCAATAAAATGTGGGTCATTTCCCCCTTTTTACACCAGTTGTGTGTCAGCCGCGTGAATCCATACAGTGTGCAGGCCGAGCGCGCTGGCGCCGGCAAGCCCTAATAATACTCAACCGAAATGTCCACTAGGCATAAATTAGAGGTTGAATATCAAGGGGTCAGGCGTGTACCGGCTAATCTGTGCGCGTCTGAAGCGCCGCCCGAAAGCCTTTCCGTGTCGCTCCCCCCCCCCCCTCCCGCCCGCCGCACCCCGCCCGCCCCCACACCCCGCGCCCGCCGACGGCGCCGCTGCAATTAAACCTGATGAATTAACTGGACGGTAGTACGTTATCGACCAAAGACGGATTTACACAGGTTGATTTCGCCGCCAAGTCTGCCGTAAACAGAAGTCGCTTTTGTGTTGCCTAGGTATTTTGGGTGTAATGTATACAAGGCTATACAATACAGGAACATTATTGGCGAATATTTGATTGTATTTTTGAGTTACATTCATTATCAGCTCATTAAACATTCTCACTGAGGGGCACGAGCTTCCCGTAAAATTATATTATAGTTACCCGTTGAGTTATATTAATGATCTTATTTACGAGTATCAACCCTACAACCGCCAGTATTCCAGACAAAATCTCACAACAGAGCGAATCTATTGTTTGTTGGATATACCAATCAGCGGCAATTGAAGGGTTAAGTGATTCTGAATATATATACTGACTACGCTATCAATAAAACTACTTGTATTAGTCTTAGTTATATTTGTCATCTTCGAGAGCTAGGAATTATAATAACCTTGAAACAATCGACAAACACAATACCGACAATAAATGCAATAAATCATATAAATATCATCAGTGTGGTCCGTCAATAGTTTAAATAGGCAATGAAACAAACTACAAATTTATCAATGTTCAAAGCTATTAGTGAATATTCTAAATTGACTGACTGGACAATGGCAGCCGTTGATATATGTCTCGAATTATGCTTCTAAAATATTTTCTATTGGTCCATGACCGTTGACGTATAATCTACAAGTAATCTGCATTGTTCATCATTTATTCATGGACGTAGTTTAAAAGTTGGAACATAGAGAGTCGTTCCTGAAACTTTTAAACAATAATGCATGGATCACGCTTTGACATTGAGCCTCATAAATATGTTGTGTATTAAAAGAAAAACGTATGCTTTACAGTTTTTCTTCATATAAACAACATATTTATATTTTGGTTGGTAGCTCAATGATGTGGACCTTCCTATCGGGAGGGCGCAGGTTCAAATCCCACAACCTACCATATGTACATTACGCTCTTACGGTGAAGGAAAACGTCGTGAGGAAACCTGCGCACGCCTGCAAAGAGATTCAAAGGTTGTGCGTGAAGTCGGCCACTCCGCACTGAGCCCGCGTAGACGACTAAGGCACTCTATACGGGTAGGCTCGTGCTCCTCAGTGGAGACATTAAATGAGCTGATGATGATAATAATAATACCGCAGTATATGTTGCTGGTGTTTTAGAAACGTTTATATCGATGGAGCTGATCGGAGCGGCGTTCTTTAAAGAAGAGTCATTGCTTCTGGCCTCGCAAATGTGTCATAGTAACCGTACACTCGTTTATAAAAAACAATCAAACGCATCCACCGACGGCAGCAGTGACGTGGCATTTTGGAATTACAAAAGCTTTAAGTATTGATACATATCATTAACCTGTTAAAGAATAAAAACTATACTTAACGTTCATTAGTATTACCCGGTGTTCCGCGCTAAGTCGTAGGGCTATCGCAAACTTCAACTTGTAATATATTTTTTATTAGTTTTGTTTATTAGGCTTTAGGAAATATGGCTGAACTTTTGGGGCTAATTTATTCATGGATTCTTCTTTCATTAATTTACTAGCATATTTCCTTCACGTTCTGTAGTACTAATATAATATTGTCATGAAAAGGTTTGAATAAGCTTTTGGATATATCATTTATTATATTCTCATGTCAAATATTCAGAGCATAAACTGTAATAATATTTGTTCTTTATTAAATGTTTGTTTTATTAGTTAAATATTTGTACTTGATAAATTCGTATTTGTTGGAAAGGTACGTTCCGAATATATATGTGAACACTAGTACTTTAGATAAGTAGTTGACTGTTGTGTATTGGATTATTGTAGGGTACCACACGCGGCTCGCGGTATCAACACATTGGTTTGTGGTTGAGTGGCGCGGGCGTCCCTACTAATTGCCGCGCTCTGCGCTCGTCACCCGTTTTTTTCCTCTCGGTCTCCCGACACGCACCGGGAATGCTTTTATTCCGGCGACAACGGACCTGTTAATGTGTTAATCCACTCCGATCGGCTTGTTCCTCGTTATTAATAGCCAACAAACACGGCTGCCGTCCCGCTCGCACCCGGAGGCTTGTCGGCGAGTGACAAGAACAGAGCGCCGGATTCGCCGGTCGCAGCCTTTGAAATTCGATATAAACGCAACATTATTTGAATTATTAATAAGCGGTGGGTGCGGCGATGGCGACAGTCAGCGCTTTATCGCAGCATCTCGAGTTTTTGTGAGTAATTGTAAAAGGGTCGTTACGCAAGGATCGCGCACGCGCGCGCGAACTTCGCTCGGCAAAAATGGCTAATGACAAAACTGATGCGAACTATCGGCGGATTTCCTAGCCAGAACAAATAATCGGCTTGTATTTTCTATAATATTCGTTCATATCGCAAGTGTACCAAAACGACGCTAGGTAACAACTCATCCAAGAGTTTACAATGTTATTCCTGTGGAACAGACAACGACGCGATTACCGCTACGACTTATTGTCTCGTTTGAAAAAAACTCACATAAATTAGCTGAGCATGAGTGCATTCTTAGCTGTCAGTAAATAGCCTCATTATTTTCCTAATTTATTCATACATTGATTTTTGTGTTACAGTTACTAGGTAGTAGATTCGATACTGAGTCGAGGTCGTTAGGTACAACCGCAGTGCCAGATATCCCGGGAAATATAAATGTTTTGCACATCTGTGTTTCGAGATGAGGGCACTGTAGCTAGTAAAATTACCGGGTATAAGAGACCTAACATCTGTCGTCACGGATGAAGGGTGCAGAGCAGTGCAGTGTTGACGGAAAATAATAACAAGCACCTAACTGTTATTAATTTCTACCAACACTTCATCTGTCAAGGTCAGGTGTATCACTTACCACCAGGTGAGCGAACTGACCGCCTATAAAATATATTTTGTAAAGCGTTGACCTGGTGATCGTATGGAGTTGCGGGCAGTGCTGCGAATCCGCAGTGTTCCAGCTTTCCCAGCCTCGGGTCGTGCCCTAATTAATTACCTTCTACACCGAGAGACTCACAAAAAAACCGAAAACTTGTCGCGGCTTAAGAGCAGCGGCGCGGCGCGGGCGGGTGGTGATGGCGGGGGCGGGGGGGGGGGGGAGCACTAATGCAGGCGCCACTCGATAAGCAATGTCCCAATCCCGCGCCTGGGAAACTGTCCCCGTACCCGAGTCCGTCATTACGCGCCTTTATGGCCGATCTCCATATCGACGGCCAGATGAATATAAAACAGAGATATGGCCCGCCGTGTCCGAATGTGTTACGTTAAGTTATTCAAATAAATAACTTTTCTTTAGTTAGATACGAAGCCAACGACTCCGGTGCTTTGACAGAATACTAGAGATTAATAGTATCTGAACGGCAAGGTATGTGCCTAATAATGATATGGTATATGGATACATAAGTTAATAATTAACTAACTTATTTGGAATTACATACTTTAATTGAAAGTTCATTTTCAAACATTCAGAGGAACATGAATGGAATGTATGCAATGCGCGAGTTGTCCAGTTCTTATTTAGCTTTTAAATTATACTTATCTCAATTTGATGGCGCCCAGACTATCATCAACAACAGTTATAATATCTCTGTTCTTCTTCCATGTACCATTGACGACCCATTTGGTGTTGCGGTTGAGAGGTCGGCTGCAACACCAAGGGTTCCGGGTTCGATCCCCGGGCAGTACAAACATTTGTGTGCATGAACATGTCTGTTTGTAATGGTCTGGGTGTTTTCTTGTATGGATTTACAAAAAAAATGTATATAAGTATATTTATCCGTTGTTTTACCCATAATACAGGCTTCAGCTTAACTTAGAGCTAGATGGCGCTGTGTGAATGTCAGTGGATATTTATTTTATTATTTATTATACCACAATATAGGTATACATTCTCCCATATACCACATATTTCTACTAGCGATCAAAATAAAAACATTACTTTTAATTGAAAACTCCTAAAAAGAAAACCTTTACTAGTTGTCTACCTCGTAGACAAATATATTCATGTAGTGGACCTACGACGACTTGATATTTGTCGAAGTTGGAAAATAATGGAGTACTTAAATATTATAGGATTCATTGTCATCATCATCAGCTCATTAAACGTCCCCACCGAGGGGCACGACCTACCCGTATAGGGTGATTAGGCCTTAGTCGTCCACGCGGGCCGTGCGGATTGGACGACTTCACACACAACTTCGAATCTTTTCGCAGGCGTGCATGAAGGTTTCTCACGATGTTTTCCTTCACCGTAAGAGCGTCGGATAACGTACATATATTTTTCGAAAATTCGAAAATACATTGGTACGTGTCGGGATTTGAACCTCAGCCCTCCCGGTAGGAAGGCGACAGTCCACACCACTGAGCCACCGACGCTCTATTCTTCATTGTCATATAACATTCCTAACATAGATCAGAAAAGCGTGGGCGGTGTGGACGATCAATGTGTTTTATAATTTTCAAAATTATATGTACGTTTATCTGACGCTCTTACGGTGAAGGAAAACACCGTGAGGAAACCTGCGCACGCCTGCGAAGAGATCAACCCGCACTGAGCCCGCGTGGACGATTAAAGTACACCCTATACCCTACCACCTATACTATAACTCCTTATTGGCTCATGCCCCTTGATGGGGAAGAAAATGAGCTGATGATGACATAGATCACGGAATTTTTCCTCTTGATATGTCAGGTATCTTTAAATCAATGCTTGTCATCATGTAACGAGTATTAATGCCTATCGCTAAGTTGGTCAGGCGTGGTCAACTTGGATATTCAAACAAATCGCTTTATCTGCTCGCAATGTTTTTGTAGAGCCTAGTAATGCTTCAATGATTAATACCTGATATTAATTTAAGAAAATAAATCTTAAGAAGTCGGATGTTGATAACGCGATAAACCGACTAAGCGGTTCGGTAATTTATGGGCGGGGAATAAACACATGCAAACATTTTTTATTTCATTACCTACACTTTGATTCACAATAAACTTAATAGATTATTGTTATATTTGTAACCTAAAAATATTCATTAAAATTTTTACTATAGCGTGTCAAAAAGGTTGCAAAATCTAACGCACGAGCATTCTACTATGTCACTATGACATGTAGCGAGTAATGTGATTATGAATGAAAATTCTGCCCAACTGACACGATGGGCAGAATAAAATAAAATTGTGTGAAGCTTATACCTGCTTAAAGTATACCTAAAGTTACAGGTCACCACACTCATCACTTGAGATCGCCCTAGGGTCTTGATAGCAAATGGTACAAAAATTTAAAAGTCCACAATAATGAACCACGAGGACATAATATTAAATACTGTTAGATAATCTTATCTGAAACCAATTTCAATTTTTTTTTTGTTTAATAATTCGAGGATAAAATAGAAACATAAAAAAAACCACCTTGAGCAGTTCTGGAAACAATAAGCTATTATATAGTAGGATAGTACAAGCCTTATAGAAAGGAGTTGCATTGTTTTTAACACAGTAATTTACAAAGCGCAAGTTAATATAAATAAATTAACATAATGGTGGCAAATATTTCTCGCGCCAAATACAGTCACTGATTGGAAACGTGAGGGAAGTATTATTAAATGCTAGCTGTTTGAATATGTTAAAACGTATAATTACATTAATAACTGTGCCATTGTTTGTCTTTGGGAATTCACTCACTAGTCAAAGTTTGATCAAATAAGTCACGTCATAGCAGCATAGGGTATCTATGGGGCGAAATGGCATGAAGAGAGTTACATTCCATTAAATGTGGATATTTCTAATAAGATAAAATGCTGGTCATGCCAGTGGCCTACTATTACTACTAAGTACCTAATAAAAATAACTTTTATGGAATATATAAAAGTAAGTTCATATTTTGCCGATGTTCAAATATTTATCAGTCTGCGTTCAAGCGAAAATTATACAGATGGATTGTTTTAACCAGAGATTACAAAGTCACTCAAAGTTCAACGGAACTGTATTCTACAAAGAAAATACTCTAGAAGTGCGTACAGTGTGTCCGGTGCAGTCCCAGTAAGTGACCAGTGTGCACCAGCCGCGGGGCGTGGCCTGTGGCGTGGGGCGGGGCTTGGGCGGGGCGGGGGCGTGGCCTCGCTCGTACGCCATTGTTCTCGCTTTCCTTTTTTACGTCGTCCCTTCAGTTTTTCTCGGAGGTTATTTAATGTTATTGGGCCTTATCGAATGCGCCTGATGAATTAATGTTTTAGTGTCGGCGTTGACTTGTCGCTTGTAATTGACGGGCTGTTTTACATACCTATGTACAACGTTCGTTTTTAAAACAAATGTTTAACTTAATAACAGGTTTGTTGTGAGGTTATAAACCCTGACTGGGAGTCAAAAGTTTTTTTTTCAAATACCATGTACGGGAATTTCTTGCCAGAAAAAGTTACTTAATATCATTTCATATCACTATGATCTAGAATTACTAACGAGCTTGCAAGCTACTATTCTTATGTTCACACTTCACGTAAACTGAACGATGTATGAACTTCTACATACGTGAAGTTTACAAACTTAGAACATTTACATTTAGCTTAGGACGCTGACAGCTGTAACACAGTTTATACTAAAACAGCTGTTATCGTATGCCTCGAGTTCATATAAAATACTGTTTTTCGTGTGAATGTATTCTTACGGTACACCATTGTATTGAGAAGTGTCAAATAGATATTTTTCATTTTTCATTTATAAGACATATGCAAAATATCAAGCAATTAATAAAGTTTTAAAATATGAATCATACTACGATCATAAAGTTAATCTCTTACATGCCATTAAAACGCATACATGTATTCTTGAGCGTAGCACTTATTTCAGAATACATTTGTGACTCCGTGACGACAGGTAGTAATTAGTTGGTTCTCGGTAGGTGGCTAATTATGGATGCTCGTAAATCTTAATTTTGATTTTTTTAATTAGGGTCCCGCGTCCCCTTTAGTGCAGTAGCATATCTATACGTTTCAAACGTACTTAAAACGTGGAAAATCGTGTAGAACTCAATTCGTTCTTATACGTTACCACCGACTACGACCTTTAAGGAATTTAGATGAATCATAATTATGCAACTTAAAAATACCAGTCATAGGCATATATAAAAACGTTATGAACGTTAAAAAGTTCCACTCTACTCTAATTAAAAGCATTTTTTATTTGTTATGTTTCGGAAGTAAAACCATGAGGCGGGAGTAAGCATAGCTAGCTACGAGTATAGGTCGGTACCTACATATAGGGACCTTAATATTGTAATTGGAGTAAACACAAAAGTGCAAGACACTCCTATTTTACGGGACGATAACTAACACTGCGACGGTACCTACCTAGACGACTCAGCACCGAGTCTACCATCTAGAACACAGATTTAGATCTCTACTGTGCCTTCGTCACTTGTCCGATGAAGCTATGAACCCCACCACGGCTATCAAAAAGTCGAACCGAATAAAATTGTTTACCCAGTTGTAACTAAGACGCCTAGCTCTTTATAATGAACAAACAAATAAATCCATCAACATAGAAAGAAGTATCTATGCACTGACATTCACTCAGCGCCATCTAGCCCCAAACAAGTAATGCTTAGCCTGGAATATGGGATTTAAGCAACGGATAAACGTAGATATGTACCTACCAATATATTTTTTTGTAAATTTATACATAGATTTTTTGCAAATACATACAAAACACACAGACCCATACAAAATTTTCATGCACACAAATGTTTGTACTGCCCGGGGATCGAACCCGGACCAACCTACCTTACCTTGGTGTACGAGCCGATGCAGACGTCTCAACTCTCAACCAATTACACGATATGGGTCATCAATTAGGTCAATAATTAGGCACTATCTATTTCCAATACGAATTCACGTGCCAGAGTTTTTATATCCTTTTGGTTGGAAAAATGGGACTGCACATAAATCGAAGTTACGTATAATTGGGGAAAAGGGCGCAGGGCTCGCACGCAACCACTCGATATTTACTTTAATATATTTACTGGCTTCCGTGACTTCACGTATTAACGTCACAAGTTAGGAACACAACGACTGTGATCTATATTGCAGAGTCACTTATGTGCATTAGTAACCTTCCTGTCCATTAGGTTTAATTGGCAGATTAACCAATAGTTTATATTACACACATTGAGAGCGTCGGTGGCTCAATGGTGTGAACTGTCGCCTTCTTACCGGAAGGGCTGAGGTTCAAATCCCGACACGTACCAATGTGTTTTCGAATTTTCGAAAATATATGTACGTTATCCGACGCTCTTACGGTGAAGGAAAACATCGTGAGGAAACCTTTATACACGCCTGCGAAGTGATTCGGAGGTTGTATGTAAAGTCGTCCAATCCGCACTGGGCCCGCGTGGACGACTAAGGCCTAATCACCCTATACGTGTAGGCTCGTGCCCCTCGGTGGGGACGTTTAATGAGTTGATGATGATGATGATCATATTACATCCAAGTCTTCGAAAACATAGAAGACAAATGTTTGTGAAGTTTGGAATCGAACTAAGAACCCATGGAATTACTGCATAGGTTCTGAGTTAATCTATTAATTTAAATCTCAAACTTAACACCACATCTGATCAAGCCTAGCTAGTTCTCTTTAGTCATGAAGCTACTTAAATAATTATAACTTGGTCATTACTTTGAAAATAACTTTAATAGGAACATAATAATTTAGCGAAACTAGATTAGAGAAAGACGTGTACGAAATTGTCAAAAACCCCGAGTTGGCCGCATGCGCACGGCGGCCATATTTCACACGCTATCTTATCTAGGGGATGACGACACGCGCACGAGCCGCCGTTATTTAACGACCCTGTTTAATATCTGCAGCGTCAACTGTTACAGTTCCATATTGCTTTTCGTGATGTCCTTGATAACGGTTAACGGATATCACAATCATTGGCGGTTGCTTTTTGGTTTATTATAATCAACTGAGCCGCTAAGTCAAACTGAAGAGTCAATAAATAAGTCATCAAGCCCCAAGTTAAGCGTGAAGCCTGTATTATGGGTACTAAACAACGGATAAACATACATATCATACACAGAAAACACCCAGACCATTACAAAAAGACATATATATATATATATATATATATATATATTCTAGTATATATATATATATATATTATATATAATATATATATATATATATATATATATATATATATTATTATATATATATATAATATTATATATATATATATATATATATATATATATATATATGTACAAACATGTGTTACTGCCCGGGGATCGAACCCGGAACCCTTGATGTAGCAGCTGACGTCTCAGCCGCTATACCAAATGGGTCGTCATAGTCTGTTTATGTTGGTCTGGGTGTTTTCTATGTACAATATGTATTTGTAAAAAGTGTATAAGTATGTTTATCAGTTGTTTAGTGATACCACAGCAGTGCCAGATATCGTCCCGTGAAATACCATATGCACTTTTATGTTTCGGGATATGGCCACTGTACCTAGTAAAACTACAGGGTATAATAGACCTAACATCTGTTGTCTCGGATGCAGTGCGGCATTGATGGAGGATAATTACTGTCTATTAGTTGTTATTTTTCCTTCAATGCCACTCTCGGTCATCACTCGGTCTCGATCATGGTTGGGCGTATCACTTACCATCAGGTGAGCGTCTTGACCATCCTATACACTAAAAAAACGTTACCCAGCACACTACTTCAATGCGTGTTATAAAATTTGTGCTTCTTACTATATCATACGAACTAGGTGGTCGTATTCTTTTTAAGATAATGGTACAGTTGCTATGAACATTATGAGTCAAATTGCAGATGGTGAAATTGTGCAAAAGTTCAATAAGAAAAAACCTCTTATATTTTACCGTTTCATGTAAAAAAGAACTAAATTATGCCAGTGTGACATTTGTGTACAAAAAGCCGCAACCACTTGACGCGCTCGTGAGAGACACCACACGTGCAGCCGCCTTAGATACTTGAGGTTTGGAATAAAGAAATGCATTTTGGCAGAAAGTTTATAGAATAAATTACCTCTGAAAACTACACACAGGGCGGATCTAGGGGGGGGCAGACGGGGGCACGTGCCCCGGGCGGCACGGTCAGGGGGCGGCAAACCGACTAATGGACCACTCATCATTTACCTTACTTGCCCGCGGAATAAATAATAGTACAAGTGCATGGCCATAGAAATACGACTGATAGCCGGAGCGCGGAGTAAGGCATGTTACTGAACTATTACATTTTTTGCATAGTTCTAAATAGGCGCCCGCAGATCACGGTCAGCAGGCGGGTGCAGCTGCGATCTGAGGAATGACGCTGTATACGAAAACTCTCTCGTCGATCTCTATACAGGGCAGCAGTGTATTATTTCAAAGTTACGTAGTTATTTCTCTATGTTAATTGATGCCAACTTAGCTGCTTTAAAGCTATATCATTTTCATGATGGACAGCTACAATTGAAAAAATAAACAATTAAGCTCCTTTTACTTGCATCAAGCGACCACGTTTTTAAAGAAAATATACAAAATAAATTGGAAATAAAACGCCTTTTTCATCCAGTGTGACTTCGAAAAAGCTGAGGCGAGTAGTCTTATTTCATTATAGAACTTAATTGATTAATATCAATACCAATAATTGATAAATTGTAACTTTTTAATGACATTGCTTTTTTGCCGAGGTTAGGATGGTTATGAAACAGCTTAAGCGTTATTAGACCCCGCTACGACGGATATACCGCAGAGCTTTTGAAAGTAGGGGCACGCCAGTGCTTAAGACCCTTCAGAAGCTTTTTAATTCCGGAATCGGTGATGGTGCGACACCAAAGGTGAGGAGCAATGGCGTGGTGGTGTTCTTCTTCAAGAAAGGTGATTAAACCTTTTCCCTCTCTATTCAACCTATCGCAGTCCACTGTTGGACATTTGTCTCATTTTGCGCCAGATATTCCGGTCCTCCGTTTTTCTCATCCAGACTCCACCAGCGACTTTTCGCAAGTTGTCGGTCCATCGGGCCGGAGGGCGTCCTACGTTACGCTTGCCAAGACGCGGTCTCCGCTCCAGAACTCGTCTGCTCCAACGGCCATCGGTTCTGCGACATCATTACCCACTGCCACTTCAGTTCGCTAATCTGGCGAACTATGCCGGTAATTTTAGTTCTTTTGCGGATAACATCATTTCTGATTTTATGTATAAGAGTCTCCCAACATAGCACGCTCCATCGCTCGTTGAGTAACTTTGAATTTCTGAACCAATCCGCAGTCAGTGTCCATGTCTCATCTGCGTATGTTGGTATGGGTAGGACGTATTTCTCAAAGACTTTTGTCCTTAAGCGTTGCGGAATCGTCGACGTGAAGATCTGATGTAACTTGCCTGATGCCGCCCAGCCCAAATGAATCCTCCTACTAGCTTCCTTCCGAAATTGTGCCGGTCAAGTTTTAGCCCAAATAAACTTATTCTTGGACAATCTGGAGAAGGACGCCACCGACGCTTATCAGAAACGCTACCGGTCTATAATTCTTCAAGAGAGCTTTATCACCCTTCTTAAAGAACCACGCTTCCAGTGTAGTTCCCAGGTAGATGACGGCATTAAAAGAGCTCACCTAATGTCCTAAGGATGGGTTGTCCACCGGTGTTTAGGAGTTCTGTCGTAATACCGTCATCCCACGGGGCCCTTTCATTTCTCAGTTGCTTCAGTGCTGCACTAATTTCGCTAACGTCAACATCCGGGATATCCTACGTACAATGGTGCCTTAGTAGGGCACGTAGATTCCAAGTGGTTTTTGGAAAACTTTGGGCCCCTGTTCTCCTTAATAAGGTCCTTAATTAACCTTGTATTGAAATAGTAGAATTCTCTGCGAACGAGTTTTCGTATCCGCTTGGAGAGAGCCTAATATTCCGGGTATGATAAGTTAAAGTCAAAATTCATTTATTTAAATTAGGCTTACAAAAAGCACTTATGAACGACAAAAATATACAAAAATTACATTACAAAAAACAAATTTATTTCTTTGAACTGTTCTTTGAGAGTCACGTGGTCTAAGGTTGTAGATAAAAGCTCTCTTTGTAGCACAAATATTGTATCAATGTCGGCAGCCGTACCCCACAACGGTAGACCATACGACATTACATTATAAAAATGACTAAAATAACTAATCTTGCCGTTTTTACATCTGTTACGAGTTATCTTAGATATTAAAAGCTTATTGAAGAATTAACGACCCATTACGATATTGTGCCACATCTTCAAGTTATTCTCCAGAGTCATTATGATCCGTCTCGCGCATATGTTTGACGATTTCCAGCCCTCCGAACAAGCCGGGTTCCTCAAAGGCTTCAGCACCATAGACTACATATTACATACGCTGTGGCAGGTTATACAGAAGAGCGGAGAGTATAACTGACCATTATGTTTGGCGTTTGTGGACTATGAGAAAGCCTTCGATTCGATCGAGACTTGGGCTGTGATTCATTCCCTCCAACGGTGCCTGACTTGACTACTGCTATATCGAATTGTTGAGATGTTTGTACGAGAGCGCTACTATGTCAGGCCGAGTACATGAAGAGCTTACCATTGGCTTATCATTGGCACCGAGGAGCAAGACAAGGAGATGTAATATCTCTGAAACTGATCACAGCTGCGTAAAAAGTTGCAGCTTTGTCCAAATGTCAATCAATTTGAGGACCTATATATCATCATCATCATCATCATCATTACAGCCCAATTATGTCCACTGCTGAACGAAGGCCTCCCCTAATGATTTCCACGCGGACCGATCCCTTGCAGTTGACATCCATCTGCTACCCGCCACCTTAACCAGATCATCCGTCCATCTGGTTGGGGTCGGCCTACGCTTCGCTTTCCGTTACGTGGACGCCACTCGAGAACCTTTCCGCCCCATCGGCCATCGGTTCACCTATTATATAAATTAGTGAAATAATATAGGATGATAAAAGTAAAAAAAAACAAAAGAGGGCGGGGGCGGCATTTCTAAATGTTTGCCCCACCCAAAAAATATTGAAGATCCGGCGCTGCTACCACAGCAAGGTAATAGAAAAGCTTGCGGGGTCAGTAATCAACAGTGAATATTTGACCGTATAATTAAAAACTCTCCTAGCTCGTATTTAAATCTAGGGAACTACTTTAATTTAAAAAGCAAGATCACTACCAACTACGTACCTATTAAGTAATTCCTAGTATTTGTTTGACCAATTTCATATTGTATTGAAACCAATTTACTGTTGTAAAATATATAGCTCAATTTGAATTTCCCAATAACACTTCACATATAGATAAAAAAAAACAGAGTTGGTTACAAATGCTGCATTGCAGAACACCGTCAGTCGTCTGTAAATCGTCACAACACTATCGATTGGTATACATATTGCAGTCCAGAATTAGTACATCTGCGATTTGGTAGTTTCTGAATGCGCGCCTCGGCGCCAGAGTGGCAAGTGGGCGCACCTGCGACACTCAAGTGCTCTCCGCCGCAGTCGCCTGGGAACCGTACGGACAGACACCGTTAGCGATCGAATAACTGTACATTTTTCCAATATACCTAATGACTCTATATTAAAATGTAAATATATTTCGAAAAGTTTCTTCAATCAAGAAACTTCTCCTTAGAAGCGCCAAGGATATTTTAAAATTTCTATATATATATTTACTTAAATTCAGAGACAATTATGAATCATGGTAAAAATCGGCATTTCCTGCAAAATTTAAATCAGTTCCTGAGTCGTGACAAATGTGACACGGCAATAAAAGTGTATTCCATAATCTCCATGCTTGACAGGCGGCTTGAAGATAGTCGTAACTATAAAATGTTGTGTCTCCTTATCATTAACTAGTATGTCTTGCAAATATTGTACAACCTATACAATACATTTTTGTATCTCTTTACAAAGCTACAACAAACAAAGCTTACAGGCAAAAGTCTGTACCGACTTCCGGACATAACGACGAAAATAAAGTTGTCCCTGCTTCGTCGATGTACCCAAAACCCACTGTAGTAAATGTACCAACATCCATTTAGTATTCCAATGTAGTATTTGACATAGAACGTGTACTTGCAGTGTTGCAATTTCCATTTACACGCGTCACAGTAGCGTGAGGTGGAGTGGGAGCGGCGCCGGCCACAACAAAGCGACATGAACCACATGACCGGCGCTCGTCCAAATACCAGAGTGCTGTGTATCTGTGACTGTAATAAACAGTGATTGATTATCGAGTGCGATACCAGATATCACGTGACGGGCGCCGGCGCCGGCTCGAGTGCTTCTAAAAGCGCCGCCGTCTGTTGCCGTAGGTCGGAGCACTTCAGCCCGCGCTGGGAACAACACTCGATGACGCACACATTACATATACATTTTAACAACACAATTCACATGTTACAGTTATTTTTATGAATTGCCATGTGATGATTTCAAATTCTTAATTAAAACTATTATACCGTTAGTAATAGTACATTAATTTCTCTTTTTATGTTAAAGTGTACAAGACTGTCAGGACGTTCACCTGAGGGTAAGTGATACCCCTGACCATGACAGCGGCATTGAAGGAGGCCAACAACTAATAGCCAGTTATTATTCTCCCTCAATAGCACCTGACACCACAGACAACAGATGTTAGGTCTCTTATACCCGGTAATTTTACTAGCTACAGTGCCCTCATCCTGAAACACAAAACTGCATAACACTTCTGTTTCACGAGGCGATATCTGGTACTGCGGTGGTACCTACCTAGACGACTCACTACCGAGTTTACCACCTAGTAAATTATAAAAGACCATGCATGCACATAATATAACACAAGTACTACTTACTATAATATTACGAAACGTGCACATATCCCTTGTTCAGTATATCAGGTTGTCAGTTTTTTCAGCACAGGTGAAGTTTGTATAACATGTTTAACAATTCGTCATAATTAAACAAACTTAATTTGGCTTACACGTATAATCATACACATTTTTATATAATTATCACTCAAATGGAAATGATTGAGTAAGAGATTCCAGACAACGGCTTACCAGAGACATTAAGTATTGTGTTTTCAGTTTCTATTTGTCAAAGCGTACCGGGATGTTAGTTAAATACACAAACAATCAATATGTAGTTCATTGTGTATGGTAAACGTATACGTAACATAGGTTACAGTGAAGCAAGCGGGCAGTAACTAATGCGCAAAACCATTAAAATGTACAAAAGATAAAAGCATGCCAACTAATGTATTAACAGAATAAAATGTTCCGTATTTGGTTTCTCATATTACGAGTAGTATTCGAGTGTAAACATCTGTAGTCGTTACACTAAAAATATATAAAAATGTCTTGTGTCACGTTATGGTAATATAATACGCCACATTACTTCAATATCCGACGTATTCACTTGTGATATTCATGTATTGGCAGGGTTACCAACTTAAAGGTTTTTCCTACAACTTCAGAGGGTTTATAAGGTGAAGGAATTTTGGGAGTGTCATATTTTTAATTATATTCTTCGGGTTTTTATTGCATCATATATTACACCATTTGGTTTTGATTATTATAAATGTATTTGCAATATCTAATGCAGGTCGATGATACTAACGAAATAAACTAAATTATAAGGATGTTTTCAGTATTTGTGACAGTTTTAAATATTTGGAGCTTTAGGAGTTAATATTTTATGCGAGCCGGTTACTGACTATTGAAACATGTTGACTATACAGTAACTGTGTAGACTTTTCGTCAATATATTTTTCACGTAAACTTTAAAATAGCACGCATGCGGGTGTGTTTTGGCGAACGCAAGATAAGCGTGGAGTGAACGTCCCGCGCGAGTCAACTTTATTTATTCATTATTTGTTATTGTATTAATAAACTTTTAGGGGCAAATGTTAAACTACAAGCCCATAACAGGGTACAAGAGCTTATTTTTTGTATATTAAATCTTGACTTTATATAATAAACGTGTGAGACTTTTGACGACATGTGAGTAACAAAATAAAAATTATTTTTTCTATTCTAAAATACTGTTTAGAACTAAAGTTTATGTCCAGACTTTGAAGTTTAGTTAACAAGCAAAAACTAACTTTAATGATAACGTCAGACAAAGGCTTATTAATTAACCATATTTAACTTGTGATTCCATATCGACTCGATACGAAGAAGATCAAACATAACTCTTACATTAGTTAAGAGCTAATTTGATAGATAATGTCTCCAGGCACGTCATAGTCACCTTTCCTTTGGTTTTGACATTATTTTATACAAAAAAATACATATAAATTAAATGATTTAAACTACTGTAATTGTTCATAGAGCCAAAACATGACCACTGATTCTTAAACGTGCGCTGTGTCCTCGGTGCGCGGTACATTACGCGCCCCGTGCGGCATAACCCGCGTCGTTAGCGCTGTATATATATATAGTATATTTGATGTATAATTTTTCGGAGCCGACCATAAATTGACGAGAGCTGCGAGCGCTAATGTATCGCGTAAATCAGCGCTGAGCGCTGGCCCCAGTGGACTTTAAACCGTATCTGTGTAGGAACAAGTGCGATGTTCAGTGGGAGCTGGACGTAGTGTTGCCAGGTGTCCTGATTTGCGCGGGACGTCCCGATTTCAAGGGTCTGAGAATGCGTCCCGATCGGGACACTAAATGTCCCGATTAATTAAAGAAGAAAATCAGATGTTTCATTAAAAAAATATATTTACGCTACATACTTGTAACTTCTACTAATTACATACTAAGTGGTAGACTCGATACTGAGTCGTCTAGGTAGGTACCACCGCAGTGCCAGATATCGTCCCGTGAAACAGGAGTGTTATGCACTTCTGTGTTTCGGGAGCACTGTAGCTAGTGAAATTACCGGGTACAAGATACCTTACATCTGTTGTCTCGGGTGACGGGCGCAGTGCGGCATTGATGGAGGATAATAACTGTCTATCAGTTGTTGGTCTCCTTTATATCCGCTCTGTCATGGTCTGGCGTATCACTTACCATCAGGTAACTTCAGTGTCCCGATCTGTAACCTCAGTTCCCGATTTTTTGGTCTCGTGTCCCGATTTAAACCAAATGGATCCTGGCAGCACTAGCTGGTCGTAACGGCAGTGTCCGGGTGATTACTCCGCTGCAGCGCCAGGAACCGAGTAATAGAGGTTTTATTACCAGTACCGCGATAGCTGGCTATGATACTCCGCCTCTCCTGTGATGTATTTCGGGAACAGATTTATGCATCGGCACGGCACGTGTTCCCGAAGGTCACGGCTGCAATTAGTGCGCTCGGTACTTTAGATTAGGCCTGGTGTTTGTATAAACCAAATGTCTGGGCTATTATTATATCACTTTTATAACGGTTATGCTTATTAAAGATAATATGTTTAATATCTTCGAACGAATACTGTAACAAATACCTTTGTATCATTTATCTGTAATAATTTCTTATTTAAACATTTTGTAGTCATTTATTTCGTGTTTATTTTGAAGATATAATAACGAGTATATAATAAACTAGCTTTTGCCCGCGGCTTCGCTCGCATTAAATTCGGGATAACACGGTACTTGCATTTATCACTATACATACGATTTCCCCTCCCTCCAACTTTGAAGGTTTCGGGGTCAATTTCAGAATTTTTTTTAGCAAAAAATATGTTATAGTGAGCTAACCTTAAAAGATAGACATATGCTGTCGCGGACTTTTTGTAGACCATTAAATAGCAGAACAATACTCTCATACATGATTTTGTGTAATTTAACCGTTTACGCAGCGTACGCAGCGGAATCTCTCAAGTATGAAAAAATACCCCCCGATTTGAAATATTCTTCATTGCTGCTCCGCTTCGTTACTCGTAGCGTGATGATATATAGCCTATAGCCTTCCTCGATAAATAAGCTATCTAACACTGAAAGAATTTTTCAAATCGAACAGTAGTTCCTGAAGATTAGCGCGTTCAAACAAACAAACAACAAACTCTTCAGCTTTATAATATTAGTATAGATAAGATATGTACTGACTTTTGCAAAGCGCCATCAAGCCCCATTTTAAGAAGCTTTTTAGTAAGGGGACTAAACAACTGTTAACATACTTATATTTTTTTTTGTAAAACATGTATATTAACATAGAAACACCCAGACCATTACACAACAACATGTTCATTGGCACACAATGTTTTATAATGCTCGGGGATCGATCCTGGAACCCTAAGTACAGCAGCCGACCTCTTGACCATTACAACCACATGGTCGTCAAATAACTCCCAAAACAGAACTAAAATTCCAGAAATATATTTTTAAGCGTTTGCTCAAGGCACATGTAAAAGCTATCATCATGGTACAGACAGGGGTAAATGTTTGAAAGAAATTTTGTATGTTGGTGAGTCATAGGTCAGCTCTTGCTGATTATCTAGAATCATGTACTAGTCCAGAAGTCTGCAGGATGTATGAGTCAAGATAGAAGCAGGAGGATTAAATGACGTGAGGCATTAAACAACTACTTACTTATGCGGCACCGAGCTGCTGCTAATTGCGCTTATCAGTACCAGGTACCGATAAACTCGGGTAATGACTCGAATTTTCGTAGCGACATTTTAATTACTTGTATCTGCGCTATATAGAGTAGGTAATGTTAATAAATTAACCTTTTCTTGTAACGTAATACTTAAAGAAATATTCCCGTGCTGGTATTTATATAATGAAACTAACTTTGTCCCGCGGTGTTACCCGCAGTATAAGATATTCTCCCGAGTAAAATGTTTATCCAGGGTGTCAGCTTACTATTAAAATTGCTTCGTGACGAGCTGTGTGCTGCGCGGTAAAACATAACTCAATTTTTTTTTAATAATTAGATTTTTCTTAAATAAAAGCAGTCTTAGGTTATCCTTTAATATCTGCAAATAAAACACCCGTCAAAATAGGTTCAGCCTTTTTAAAGATTACCCGGAACAAACCGACAGGAATAAGTATCTGCGCTACATTAGAACTATATTAGAGTAGTCCATGGCGCGAGTGAAGCGGCATCTAAATGACCAATAATCACCATCACCATCGCGGCGGACAAAGCGTGCAAACGTCCATACTATATAACACACGCAATACTATAAGACCGAGGTTCCGTCGACAGCCATCATCGCGGTTGTAGGTTCGACCAGTCCCTATTTAATAACCGGCAGGTATCGGGTCGCTTTTCTCATGAAGTCTGTACAAGGTTAACGAGCCGCCCTGCAGCGCCCTAAGCCTATGTTAGACTCCCACTCTGGGGCGCCTTTAGACTCGTTTTATATAAGTCTCAAAGCAATCTGCGTTTGCCGCTTGCTCGGTACAGCTGTGACGGCTAACTTTTTTACACTGAGAGTCTCCAGGGGGCTTATCACCATCTCTGAGTAACAATAATATAACGTCGCCTTTTTGTACAAAAATCAATCATCATCAATGATTGATTGAACGTCGCCTTTTTGTACAATAATTACGACGTATTATTATAGTCAACATCATCATCAGCTCATTAAACGTCCCCTACGAGGGGCACGAGCCTACCCGTATAGGGTGATTAGGCCTTAGTCGTCCACGCGGGCCCAGTGCGGATTGGACGACTTCACACACAACCTTCGAATCTCTTCGCAGGTGTGCATGAAGGTTTCCTCACGATGTTTCCCTTCACCGTAAGAGCGTCGGATAACGTACATATATTTTCGAAAATTCGAAAATACATTGGTACGTGTCGGGATTTGAACCTCAGCCCTCCCGGTAGGAAGGCGACAGTCCACACCACTGAGCCATCGACGCTCTTATATTATAGTAATACTGTTTTACAAGAGGCAGCAACCTCCCTGCGTTCGCTACTTTCTCGGTGAAGCTATAAAGTCGAACTGCAGTCAACAGCCAAATTGCACCAAAAAAGAATACGATCGTCATATTATGTCCCTCGCGCGCACTTCGACACCTCGTTAGTGCGCATTCCGTGTGCATTCCTCGGACGGCCCGGCCCGGACTGCAGCTTGATTTACACTCCCACACTCCACCCCTTTGAAATATTGAAATTGTTCCTGTATTAAATTTTAAGCTTTAGCACATCGCCTAATTAAATTTTAACCTATGCTCAGAATTAAGCAATAATGTCATTTCCTACAAAAATACAATAACTGTTATACTCGTAGCGTCCGTCGTCATCATCATCATCAGCTCATTATACGTCCCCACCGAGGGGCACGAGCCTACCAGTATAGGGTGATTAGGCCTTAGTCGTCCACGCGGGCCGTGCGGGTTGGACGACTACACATACAACCTTTGAATCTCTTCGCAGGTGTACGTGAAGGTTTCCTCACGATGTTTTCCTTCACCGTAAGAACATCGAATTGAACCTCAGCTACCCAGTAGGAAGGCGACAGTACACACCATTGAGCCACCGACGCCATAATCTCTCAAATACTTAATTTGGGAAAGTTAAGTATAGAGATAGTCATCTTAGTAGAACACAAAATAATCTCATTTAATTATGTTTATATGAGTTTACATGATTAATCGGAATATTGTAACGCGGATCTATCGGTGAATCAATGGATACTGGGCTTCGGGTCACGTCTCATTTGTTATTAAGGAAAACCCGATTGGTTCGTACAAACAGGAAGAGCGGAGTAATATAGATTAAATATTGTACGTAGCACACACGTCAACGACTATCGCGATTGGGATATTCCTTTACGTATTCTAGTTTTCCTTGATTTAATATAGTTTAAATATGTGTTATATATTGTGTTATAACAATCCAAATTGCACCTAAACTGATATATGAATAAAATTCATGTGTCTATGAAGGCTCTATCTATCCCAGTACATTCTATGGATGTAAATAAAGTCATAAGGCGACGTCACCTGTCTTGTAATTATGTGTTAACCGTAGGCGGGAGGACATTTGTTGGCCAGTACTTGGCGGTCAGCTTAATTTTATAAAGATTTAGTTGTAAAGACAAAGTTAGAGCCTAAACCATATCCTCACTTACAATTTCCCCAGTGGAACGAACCTGACGGCACATAGACTTGTAGAGTCGATAAAAAAATTTAAAGACACATGGCCTATAGTTTTTGCCGCAGTTTTTTTACTTCACTAATAGCGACTAATTCTGACTCTCGAGACACGTGTACCCCTTGATACCCGCCTATAAATAACGGCAATAAACAACTACACGAAATAGTAATCAGTTTTCGACACTGGCTTGTAATTTGATATTAATAAACGGTCGCTTCCCACTAAATCGTCGAGTGTATGACATACGGCGGGTGTCGGCCGAATGCTACAATGATTTACTTAGTTGACACAGTCAGCTGAAAAACATAAATTTAGTTAAAGAAAAAATACCTGTTTCCCTTTTAAAAGTTCCGACAAAAAATAATGGACGCTGATGGCAGGTTTGTTTAACATTACGAACATTTGTATTCTGTTTTCTTTATTACCCAAAAGTAATTGAAAAAGCCCGGACAGGAACTTGGCTTTCTGATAATTTGTTAGTTTCGAGTTTTTGCCAACAATAACTCTCTCTAGCTAAAAATATGGATCGCAACCACGAAAGCCCTCAAATAAAATGTACGCTTAATTACACCAATAATACTGTAGGATTCACACAATTAATAATTTAAATTAAGTCCATGGCAGGATTCATTCTAAAACTGAAAATTTAAATAAATATAGCTAATTTGTGTTCGTGCTATGTGTAAATAAAATGTATGAAATACGCAACACAAAACTAGGCGTCCGCTTATCTGTAATATTATAAATTTGCATAATATTAAAATTACTTCGCGCAGGTACTATAAAACAATGACTTAAATTCAGCGGCGACAACTTACCCATAGAGTTGGTTCAAATAGTAGTTAATTCCATTTTGATAAATAGAAAACATAATGCCACTGCTGCTGGATTGATTGCTGTCATTATTGCAATCATTGGTTTCATAGATGTCAACAATTAATGTTTAGTTGGAGACATAAATAAAATCGTGAATGAGTGAGTAAATCATTTATGAAAGTATTCTAAATTGTTTTATTATCTATTTAATTCTATTTGACTTTAGTTTTAAGGTGTTATATTTCTTTCAAGCTTTTATTTTTTGTTGATATAAAAATGGCCAAACTATTGTTAGATAGACAAAAAATAATTGATTTACTCTTGCATCAGTTTAAGTCTCATGTAAAATCAATTTAAAAAAGAAAGTTTTCTGTATGTAGTATCTAAGATTATATAAATGATAAAAACTCATGGACACGTTGATCTCCACGCCTGCACTGCTTTGTTTGTTATCATTTAATTAAATTTATATTATATATTAATAATATACTTAACTGCTTAACAATAATTTTATAAAAACTTATATTTTTACGAATAATGTTATATGATAAAAATATTAAAATAATTTGCTTAATTATTTTGATTACAAATAACATTATTCTGTATAAAACACTTTTTTTTAAAGTCATGATTAGTCGTTTTTTGCTGGATTCTTCTCAGTAGATAACTGAAAGAAAGAAAGAAAGAAAAAAATCTTTATTCAAATAAATCTGTTACAGATACTTTTGAATCGTCAATTGTTATTATTATCATATTTTTTGTGACTCTACCACCGGTTCGGAATAAGTAGGATCTTCGAGAAGAGCCGGCAAGAAACTCGAGTTACTCTTTTAATCTTTTTATATCAGTGGTTACAGTTTTGTCATTTACCTACAAATAGCTTACAATAATTTATTACAAAGATTTTGTAACTGGAACACTAAGTGCAAGACCACACATCTTTATCCGATAAAAAAAACTACAGTCCGAACCAGTGGTAGCTTCGTTTTTTCATTTGTTCTGTATGGTCTTAAACTGAATAAAGACTTTGATTTTGATGCAAAGAAAATTACCTAGGCATGTGGTATAGACTTAGAATATGGCCAAGTGGAAAGTGCGCTATCAGTTCTTGCCTTGAACATTTAATTGCGTAGGCACAGTAAATAGAACGGTTTGGCAAGCGTACCGCGCATACTAATGGCGCGTTTAGCATACCAACCCGACGGTAATCTCCTCATTTGTATATGTTATCTGAGCTACATGTAATTCAGTACTTATTTTACTGTCGTACGAAAAGAACGCTAATTTTCTGTGTGTACATCAATATGTTACGGCAGTTGCTATGGGGTGAAAGCGGACAGCGATTATTAGCATCACCTCATAGCTCTCAGGCGCAATTATTAGGAGCTTGATTGGGATAAATCTCAAACACTATCATGATATGTATTTAAAACCATTAATGAATTAACGGTCATTTTCCGCCGATTCAATCCTTTTTTTAAATTGTGAAAAAGTGTTTAGAAGTGCGTATGTCGATACGCAATCCCAGGTTTATGTGAATAGCTCATTTGATCTGTAAACTTTCTGAAGCTTTGCAAAGTTATCAAGCAAGAAAATGATGATCATATTTAGGATAAGTTTGATTCCCTATTGACAATTCTACTCTCGTTTAAACCTAATTCTACTCTATCCTTTTGGAAATGTTTACTACTAATATATTACCTACGAGTTCGCCTGTATACTCACCTAAACAGTTACAAACCTGGCCCAGTAATTTGCCAACATCTACACGTGTCGCTCCGCGATGGAGCCAACACTTACATTCTTATCATTACAAAATTATTTCTATACAAATGTTGATACATTTTTAAACAAAACTCTATTGACACAATTCCTGGTAGGTAACTGATAACGTTACTATACCTACAGCGATACTATTAAGTAATTAGTCGATGTGTTCATTCGATTGGATTTTGAGTCTTCAAGTGTAAGCGATAAGGTGCAGATTAGAGGTGCAAGGGCAGATGGGGTACGTGTCATATCGTGCACGTTGCGGAGATATGCGCGGGCGCATAATCGCGGGCTGATTTACCAAGCGGCGCGTGCGCTATCGCCGCCCGCGAATTCCGATACTAAATATTGTCTGCTGCAGTTACAAATGTACAGCAGGTTCACCACCAGGATAAGACCAACACATGTTTATGAATAATTCTTCTGAATATATGAATATATATATATAACTCAAAGGTGACTGACTGACATAGTGATCTACCAACGCGGCCCAAACCACTGCACGGATCGGGCTGAAATTTGGGTTAAGAAAGGGTTTTGATAAGTTCTATCCCCAAGAGGATTAAATAGGGTATAAAACTTTGTCAATTTTAAACCGATCGGGCTGAGACTTTGCATGCATAAAGCTACTTTGATAAATTTAACCCCTAAGGGGATAAAATATTACTGAAATAAAACACTACTTAACGGGTAACGGCTAGAATAGTACGAGTATGTTTTGTATATAAAAAAATACCAAAGCTTAATTATTATTGTAATTATCAATGCTAATAAATATTTAAATAAAGGTATGTTTGTTTAGTGTATTAAAAAATCACCTCTTTGAAGTAACGTAAAGTGTTGTTTTTCACCAAGTGCGGTTATCGACGGCTTAAAAATTCCCTCCCTCCTTCACATATTTCTTACAAGACTATGAGCAACTTCATCACTTCCCATTAGGTAAATTGTGTGCTCATTTTCCTACTTCTGCCAAACAAGAACATATATTTATCATTACAATTAATTTTACCTATGTTATCGATAGATAAAAATGATATAAATAATTAAAAAATAAATATTAAAATTTGTATTTCTTTTTCTTAAACGTCATAAAAATATCTCAATATTGCTTAACCCACAAAATGTAACATTATTTTCTATATTGTTTCAGGTACATGAAATGCGAACGAGATAGATAGTACTAAAGTGTCAGTGTAACATTATAAGCACTGGTAACCAGTTATGTCATAGAATCGATTGTGACAGCGAAGCTATAGTGCCGTAGTCTGACACACAAACTGTCAGAGAAGCAATACTGGCAGCGAAGCTGTCAGAATGTCTGTGTCTGGCAAAAATTGTGACAGCGAAGCATTTTACTGTAGGTAACAGGGTGACTGTGTCCAGTAACAAGTTGTGACGAGATCAGTAATGTGACATACTGCATACAGTTTGACTGTATCTGACAAAAAGTTGTAGCGCAGCAAGTGTCTTCGTTTTTATAGAATGACATCTGGCAGTAAGTTATGATAGAGAAACAATAGTGCCAGAGAAGTAATTGTGACAAATTGTGCACAGGGTGACTGTGTCAAGCGTCAATTGTGACAGATTAGCAGCAACAGTGTATACAGGGTGACTGTGTCAGGCATCAAGTAGTGACGAAGCGGCAACAGTGTGTACGAGGTGACAGCGTCAGGCATCAAGTAGTGTCGGAGCGGCAACAGTGTGTACAGGTTGACTGTGTCAAGCATCAAGTAGTGACGAAGCAGCAACAGTGTAATAAGAGTGACTGTGTCAGGCATCAAGTAAAGTCGGAGCGGCAACAGTGTGTACAGCTTGACTGCGTCAAGCATCAAGTAGTGTCGGAGCGGCAACAGTGTGGTGGCGGCGATGTTCGGCGGCGGCGGGTACGGCGGGCAGGAGTGCGGCGAGGGCTACGGGCTCGGGTACGCGCCCGCCGGACGCCTGCAACAGTACGCGCACTTCCCGCACCAGAACGTGTGGCACCACCACGCCGCGCACCATGACTCTTACGGTCTGTATTATACGTAACAGTTTGTTTACTATTTACTGTTACAATTTGCACTGGTTCTAAGTTTTTTTATCAGTCAGATCAGTGTGTCCACCTGGTAGAGTAAGTGATGCATGAAGACGTGACCAAGACAGATGCAGTGTTAAAGGAAATTAATAACAGAAGGTAGTTATTATTTTCCGTGTACACTACCGTGCGCCCGATACCCGAGACTATATTAGGCCTCTTATATCCGGTTATTTTACTAGCCGCTATCATCCCGAAAAACAAATGCAAAACATTCATATTTTACTGGCTAAATGGTACTGCGGTGGTTCCTACTTAGACGACTCAGTACTGAGACTACCACCTATCGAATTAAAAGATTACGGTTGAAATCGCGTCTTTAAAAAACTAATTAACACTTGTAAGGTACCTACTAACTAGTATAAAGATTTCGTTGAATGAATTCTACTTAATTGAAAACTGAAAAAATAACAACAGACAGAGCTTTTGTATGCCCAAGAGGCGGGACACAGTGTTTCTTATAATATTTTTAAATGTACACATTAAATAGATTTTGATTTGACGATTAATTAAGCCACCAAACCAAATATCGAAATGTGCTTATTATTCTTAATTTTTCAATTCAGATAATATCTACATAGTTATAATAAAGCTACTTCATAATAGCTCGACCACGAATCATTTTAGACTCTTATACCTAAGGTTTATTTAGGTTAGCCACAACAGGCAATAACATTATACAATGTTCCTACCTATCGTAAGTATTTATAATAGAACTTAAACAAACAAATTTCCCATTCAGAGAGTTAAAAACAGTGAATGAATAAAATTTTTCAATTGAAATAACCATGACACACCACAACTACCAACAATAATGTATGATTCAATCGCTATTCTAAGAGACACGTACGCATTTAAAAAGAGGCCAATATAATGCCGGTTATAAAAAAGGAATTCATTAATAAATATCCCCTAAACGGTATATTCTTTGAGGCATGCTCCAGTATATATTTTATTATGTAAGGGTTGTCCATTAATCACGTGAGGCTTGAAAGGGGGGAGGGTTGATAAAATCACGAAAATAACACAAGGGGAGGGGGGTGTAGTAAGATATCTCGTATTTATTTTTTCGACAAATGCGCGGTTTTTAAACAAATAAGCGGCACGGCGTGTAGTGTTACCTTGAAAATGAAAATGAAAAGTGTTATTCAGTTTAGGTCCTTAAAGAACACTTATGAATGTCAAATGAAGCTACCACTGGTTCGGGAGGTAGTTTTCCACTGAGAAGAAACCAGCAAGAAACTCAGTAGTTACTCTTTTCAAAAAATTGTGTTGAATACAGATTCATTTGTAATCAAAATAATTATATAAAGCAAATTATATTTTCATTTTTATCGTATTATGTATTGGTAAAAATAATAATAATTGACTCGCCAATAGCCAACTAGTACAATACATGTTTTTCCTATGATTACACTCTTCGTTTATTATTATTGTTATGGCAATAAAAAAACTTGCAACCTGGTGTAGACATTTTTATTATGGTCCTTAATTTCAGAATAAAATAAGATTATAGTTTATACCTGTATATAAATATAATATCAGAAAATTTTAAGATTTTTGTAGGTAATAAAAATACACGTGATGTTGAGAAGGGGGAGGGGGGTGGTCTTATACCTCATACGTATCACCATGGGGCAGGGGGGGTTTAAAAAAATGCTAAAAAAGATCACGTGATTAATGGACGGCCCCTAAGAGCTCATATAAACATTTCACTGCATCTCTCACTCTTCAATCCGTAATACAGCTGTCGTAACTGTTCAAGGTATCAGGCATTATAGATTCCACAGCAGTGCCAGATTTCATCCCGTTAAATAGGGGAGCTAGTAAAATAACAAGTATAAGAGAACTTACATCAATCAGTGACCTGCGCCCATCACCCGAAGGGCTCAAAGCTCTGTTGAGTGTTGACGGATTAGAATTATTAACTACAGTTATTGGTTTCAACAGTGCATCTGTCACAGACATAGTGATATCACTTTAGGTAAGTGAACTCATCTTCCGCAGCCCACTAACACTCCGCAGGCGTGCGCAGGCTTTCCTTCTACGGTGAAGGAAAACATCGTTAGGAAGAGCGTCGGACAAACGAACAAAGAATTTCGAAAATTCGAATACACATAGGAACGTGACGGGATTTGAACGTGTGACTCTAGATCGGAAAGCAACAGTCCAGACCAATGAGCCACCGACGCTCCTCCCGTTCACATAAAACATATATAAAAAAAGCAAAGAAATAGGTGTTACTGAGGGTACCCATGTAGACAATCCTAAAAGTCTTCCACAATGAAAGAAAGAAAATACATTTAAAAATGAAAAGACGAAATTCGTTTTGCAACACATTGAAGTAATGTAACCGCTATATATTTGATTGTTTCTACGCCGTGAATCGTCGATGACATCATCGCTCCGATAACGCTATAAAAGATACAATTAAATAAGCTTCATCTATATTTATGCCATACAAAAGACACATGGTCGGTTTAGTTTAATATTCGTTGATAGCCTCTAGCCATATTCGATCAATATGTACTCAAAATATTTCGTAATTGTTTATGGTACTTTTAAATTACATTAAAACATATTACCCACCTAAGGTGTTGCTTTGAATTATAAAACTTCAAAAAGTTGATCCCTTTTTTGTCTAGATATCAATTTTTTGGTACGATAGAGGAAAAGCTTAAGCTTTCCTGAAAACGAGATTCGCTTGCTCAATGGGAATTACCCGAAATGTATTTAATTACATTGTAAATTAACCAATTCTGTATGAGCTAATACTTATGAGCTGATTATGAGGAAGATTTTTTAGCTTAATATAAATGTCATCGAAATATAATAATAATAACAATACCTAACCGCAAATTTATAAATTTTCCAGGAATATCATAAAATTTCGTAGGATTTTACACTAAAGATAAGTTATCAATTTGCGAAAATGTAGACGAAAAATAATACAATCTATCTCTATGAATCCTACGAAGGTTTATTAATTTTTCTATGAAAATCATAAATTTACCGTTCTTGTTATCTTCCTTCCTGTGACATATATACTTGCACATTATGCTCCATTTAACAATACAATAAGACCGTAATAATGATATAGAAGATTGATATTCGTTGTTGATTTTTATAAATAAGCATTGATCATGATATTCTATTAAAAATTGGCTAGTGATTTATTAGCTTAATGTCTTGGCATATACACATAATTTTTGGTGGTATCTACCAAATGTTTTTACTCTTACCCAGCCAAGGACTAAGTAATGCAATATATAGTGGCTAGTAATGAATCATATTTTTACACCAATCCGCGCTAGGCCCGCGTGGTGGGTAACGTTACCTCATCTTACATGGTAGCATGGTAATGACCATGCTGCAAGGGGAGGCAACTGCCCTACAAGATACCTGAACCTAATAACTACCAACCTGAGATGACTACATCTTCTGGCATATATTTCTCTTATGTCATCAAGTCATCATCATCAGATAATCGATATTTATTTAACCCAATTTTCTGAGCAAGAAATTAGTCTCATCATCATGTATCACAGTCAAAATCCATTGATTCAGATAAGGCTTACACAAAGCACTTATGAACATCAAAAAGAATACGAAAAATACAATAAAAAAACACTTAAAATACCAGAGCGAAGCAAAAAAATGAATTTTGATACACGTAAAAAACCGCTTCAGTGTTTATCATTTCACTTACATATCACCCTAATTATGCAAATTTATTTTTAAACATCAAAACTACTTATAAGCATTATGTACACATATAAAAATACAGGAATCAAATTATATAATACTGACATACTTGAACTAGTAAACTTGACATAACAGCAGCTGACCTTGCTGATTCAAAAAATGCTGACGGTTGTTGTGGACGAGGGCTGGTCGATGCACTGGGTGTCGGGTTCCGCTGACGCAGTGCATCTGTTATATAATAAACTGACAATAGCTTACCTTATTTAATTTCTTCGAGAAAAGAATATAATGTTTGTTGTAATTATTAGAGAGAAATTGCTTATTACTTTTAATATTTGTACATGGTGTCTAATCTGCAGTGGGATGCTATCCATATATTCAAATAGGCAGTCCTTACCCTGTGTTTTCCGACAAACCTGAATATCGCCTTCATATAAGATCTCTCCTTATTTTTCCTGCATCTTTTGAATAATGTGCGGTCTGTAGTCAACAACAATAGTAATTTTTTGAGAAAAGAAATTCAAATTATTGTTTTTGCGATCTATAATCATTCACTTAACCTAGCTTGGAACTCGTATTTAGGGCGTCGTAGGACAGGCTGTGCCTAGTGCGAAGTCCGCTCTCACACTTTTATCTTTAACACCTGTGTATACTTAAGTTAAGTACTTCATTTTATTGTACCTGGTATAAAAACCTTGTAACTTTAAGTAAATAAAACTTTTTTATTTATTTTATTTTACTTTGCATACCCTGCTCATAATCTTTGTGCACGCTACTGCTAATCTGCTTAACTAAATATATATATATATATTATATATATATATATATAATATATATATATAATATATATATATATATATATATATATAATATATATATATATATATATATATATATATTATATATATTATTTAATATTTATGTTCTATATAATATTTATGTTAATAGTTATGTTCATATCATTCAAATGTTCTTTATCGTCTGAGCAGAATATCTTACCTAACAATAGCTGGCAAATCAATTGCCAAATCGTTGGAAGTTACAGGTTTCTTGATTACTTATAATAGTTATAATGGATTTAGCAGAATAAAACTGTCATAAAATAAAGTAGCTTGCAAATACTAAAAACTGGGCATTTCGATGTTTTTCATGGCTAAGCAATCTTTACCTAACAATTCATGGTCATTTAAGTGCACTTTGCTGAATCTGCATTTATACCTTTTGACGATCGGCATGTCGATTGCCCCGTACGTGACACTGCGCGAGCAACATTCAGATAATATGGACTTGTCACGTCCGACAATGTTTTTAATACGAGTATTGGTAAGAGATGGAATGCTGAAGATTTTTGCGTAAGATTCCCTTGGTTCAATTGACCATCAAAATACCTAATTCCTATGCGGTTCGATTAGGTATATCATTGTTGTTACTTCTTAAAGAAATCCCAAGTGGAATTTTTAAGAAGTTCTCTCAAAAATCTCCAGTGACTTGCATGTGAGACAGTGCAGGAGAGACTTACAACTTAGTTGTGACATTATCTTTGTTCTTATCAAAGTAAACTGCTTATTTTATATAATACTTACAAATGAACTTCGACCTGTAATCATGATTACGACGAGTTCACGTTATGCAAGCAATTTATCGCGATATACATTACTTTATATTGATAAGATGCGTAAAATATGTAAACAAATAAGTACGTTTGTCACATATTCAAGTATTGGTGAGTAGTGTTTTTAGAACTAAAAGACTCTTGGGTTTTTAAATCATTATACTCTCTGGTAATGGGTTCGACTGTTTGTTGTATTGATCTGGTGTATTAATGTACCTATAATATGTAAGATTACTAAAAAGTATATAAATATATTTATCCATAGTTTAGTCCCCGTATTACCAGTTAATCCTTAGTATGGGCTAGATGGCGCTTTGTTAATGTCAGTGTCAACTATATATGTATACCTAATTTTCGAAATTTATAATCGACTTATTTTAATCAATTATATTTAAAATTTTTAGCGGGTGTTATAAGCTCACACCTCCACATTTTCAGCGCCCAAACTCACCTTGTTAGTCTAGATGCACATTCCTTCATATAAATTCATTTCATACAATGAAGGCTCTGCCTATTTAAGAAAAAAACTATAATTGATTTATTTATTAAGATTTTAATGATTTTACTTATCTCATAAAATATTTGTTCATGCATCCACGATAATGTAATAAAAAATCAATATTGAGCTCAAAGTTAATACGCGGATAATTTATCCTGTTTTGAAACAAAGGGCTTGCGTGTTCTTTATCGCGTGCGCGCGTCATTACTTCAGGACAGTCTATTGGTCAACGGACTGCATCCACTTAGATTTCAACAATGTATTTTCCAACAGTAGGCATATTTATACAGTGCCTTACCGTTACTATTTCTACCTATAACTATTTACATTTAAATGAAACAATAATCGAAATGAACCTTAGAAATGGGAACTTTGACACTTGAGCTTGTCAATGAGTACACTGCAACTGTAATTGTAAAAATCAATCAAAGCAAAACTAATTATAACATTCCTTATACGTACTCGTAAATCTCGAAGGAAATAGGCCATATTATAAAGAGTAAATATGTGGAAAAACATTAATATATATCTAAATATTATGCAAATATTTAGCCCAGCCCTATGCCTGACCTATTTTTAAGTACGTAAATAGAAAAGTAGTCAAAAACAATTTTAAGATGCATTTTATATTACATGTATATAGTAAGAAACTATTTACATAGCAGTGCCCAGTAAATCCCCTAGATGTTCGTTACATACGTAAATGAGTATTTCAGTAAGTATTTCAGTAAGTAAGTAAGTAAGTGATACGCCTGACCATGACAGATGCAGTATTTTCCGTCAACACTAACATGCGATTGTCACCCGAGACGATATATGTTACGTCTCTTGTACCCGGCAATGTTACTAGCTTCAGTGCCCTCATCCTGCACCACAGAAGTGCAAAACACTCGCATTTCACGAAACGATATCTGGCACAGCGATGGTACCTACCTAGAAGATTCAGTGCCGAGTCTACGATCCAGTAAAATAATGAATGATAGTATTTTGAGGTCATCTTCAGCCTCAAGTGTACCTCTATCCTGTTAGATAGAAGTATACTTGAGTTTGTACAATAACATCGCTGATTCAGCTGGTTAAGGATAAAGTGTGAAACCACAAGCTAAGGCCGGCGTGTAGCGATAAGGGCGCGCCGAGCGGCAGTGCGCGCCCTGACCTCCGACCGCGGAGTCGTTCGCCATGTACGCCCTGCCCATACTCTCCTCTTGGCTACAAAACATTACCAATGATACAGGTCCGTTACCTTCCCGTGACATATTTACATTGTTCAACGGTGTATGGATTACAATCTTACTTTTGGTGCTTCTGCAAACTATTGTTTTGATATGATTGCAAAAGTGTTGGGTGAAGATCGTTCATTCGAATATGCCGGCTCAGTTACTGCGGGCAAAATATGTGTACATATATTGTGGCTACCTAACAAGAGATAGCTCAGGACATGCTGGTGTGAAGACATCGGAGATAAATACTTCAGATTACCATCTTAATTAGTACCTATATTTATTTATTCAAGAAGTGATCGCATGATAATGACGGTGATGTTTGGTGGCAGGTGGCGGCAGCGTGGGGTCCGTGGGGTCGGTGGGGTCGGTGGGCGGCGTGCCCGGCGGCCTCTACTCCCAGAACGTGGTGATGGGTCGTGGTGCGGGCCCTACGACGCCCTGCAGCGACCCCCGGCCTATGGTAAATACTTGTTTACAATAACCCGTTCTTTCCCCAGATTTAATTTTGTCTGTAAATAATACCTTATGTGATTAACATTGTAGGTATATTTTATGTAATAAAAACTTTCTAATAGGATTTATTGTAATATAAGTATTTGATATTGTATTATCCTTGCAAAATTAATGAACTATGCATTATGTTAAGAAATATTTTGAAATAATCTAGGTGATTTATTTATAATATTTTGTATGTGTTAACAGTGATATGTGTATGTAACTTATCAAACCGTATATTTATCATGACTGTCAATGTTGCTATCGCATAGTTAATATATTTCATTAGTAATTGTATTTAGTCAAGTGTGAAATTTAGTTGCTGCTATGCTAACTATGGTGATCGTAAACTCGTCGCTGTATTTCTGGGTTACAAAAAACTAATTATGTAGTTTCTCTATCTATCCGCAGTTTATGAGGCAATTGGCACAAACAGTACTATAGATAACGAAAGGAAAATCGCTTACAATTACCTACTTTAAATGTAATAGACTGATAAAGGGCATTGCGATTGACTTTAAAATAAGAATTGAATGATTGTAACAAAGAACAAAACGCCAGCTAAGGATAATCGATTATCACATCCATGACACACAGACAGCGTGAGCCACCATTGAGACTGTCGCCTTCCTATCAGGAGTGCTGAGGTTCAAATCCCGACTCGTACCAAAGTGTTTTCAATTTTTCGAAATTATATGTACGTTATCCGACACTCTTACAGTGAAGGAAAACATCGTGAGGAAACCTTCATGCATGCCTGCGAAGAGATTTGAAGGTTGTGTGTGAAGTCATCCAATCTGCACTGGGCCCGCGTGGATGACTAAGGCCTAATCACCCTATACGGGTAGGCTCGTGCCCCTCGGTGGGGACGTTTAATGAGCTGATGATGATGACACACAGACAGATGGCAAATATGATTCAGCAGGATCAACCAATAGAGGCGACAGTGAATCAGTCGCTTATCGTGCCGACGCCACGCGCTTTGTTTGTGATCAACTGTACTAGGGAAACACTATATACTGATGTTACAATAATAATAGATAAAAGTTAAAAGGGATTTGCGTACTAAAATTTACCAAAACAACCTTAAATAGCTCTTAATCCCGTTCCCAGGATAATTATCTTCTTTTAAATTGCGTAGGTACGTAAATGTTTAAGTACTAGAACCAATATTATATATACAAATTAACTATATTGATTTAGAGTAACAGAGGAATTTATGTAAGAAGCTATCTACAGATATATATTATATGATCAAAAGCATCTCAATCTGTCATAAGTAAATACGAGTAGGTAGGTATAACATTGAAATACACAAATATAACACCAAGTAATATTTTACCTATTTTATAATAAATTGAATTATCGTTGGTAGAAAATTATGCAATTTGCTTAGAGCGGAATCGATAGCATTTGTGTTAGGTACCTACTTTGTATATAATTCAATTATTTAATTAAACTCGTATGAAACATAAGTAGGTGCCACGAACAAGTGCGTGGCATTTGTGTGTTTATCAATGTTTTATGTATAGATTAACCACAGAGTGGATATGCCTTCACCGATGGCATTTAATTCACAATAATTATGTTCGGATTTAACAATATTTTATTCGGAAAATTGCCTAAAAGTTTATTCTTCTCTTTAAATATATTTATTTTACGTAGCAATATGAAGTGTTCGGCTAGTTCCTACTTCTTTACTCACTTAAATATGTCTGTTGAAAGTTTGAAAATACAGGTTAAAGAGTACATAAACTACATAGCATATAGGGCAATATATTTCTAGTATAGACGCCTTAGAGTGAAAAATTAATTAAAAATGTAAATTCTATTTGTCAATTTTAACAAATAACTCATTCACAATGAGCTTTTTGTATCAAGTCTAATAATAACGTTTAGGAATGTTCCATTAGAAATAGTAACTGATTACTGGAAGTAAGTATCAAAACAATATAAGCACTGTTAATTTGTTGCTTAACGTTACAATGTTTTACCAGTTTTATCAGTTCTAGGAAAGTAGAGACGGACCAGATGACAGAGCTTTTGTTCATGGAAACCCCAGAGACTATATTGATTATTTGTATAAGCAACTACAATTACCTAATTGTAGAACATAGCATACCTACGTACCGAGGAAATTTGTAAGCAGGCATTTGATTTGTTTTCGCGGTTTAGGTTTTAAAAAATAGTACTTTAAATGTAACCCTAATAAGTTTAGCGGATGAGTTTATAAATAATTTATATAAGGATATGTACAATGTTTTAAATAGCTTTTGGGAGATGTTAACTTTGTGTCAATTTGCAATAAGTAAAAGGTGCGTTGGTCCCTCTGCTCGGGTTTAGACCCAAATCCATTAGTTGGGTGCTATTTATCTCCGGCAGCGAGGCAGCCGCGCGATAACCCCACGCCTTTGAAGGTTTTAGGCAGGTGTAGCCAGCTATTTATTTGAGGTTGTCTAATTTATATTTTATAATGATTGTGCTCCACGAGTGCTCTGCAAGACATATTTTAATAGGTGCTTATTAAAACACACTTGACTGTTTTATTAGATTTGAGCTAAATTTAGTCAATGACTAGAAGTTTATTATTACAAGTATCTAAGTAGTAAGAAGTCAATTTATTGCTCCATGTACTCATGTACGACCTTATGGTTGGAATAAGTTCCAATTTACATAGCAAAGTAGTGTAAGCAAAGCGACATTTCCTGGGATAGTGTTGTTAAGCTTAATTTATTTAATGAGTAGAGGTTTTTTATCTTTAAGATCTTTTAATATTAATATAATTATAACGGAATCTACGCGTAAGGTAAACTTTTTGCTTTCCTCAAATGTAATTTAACAATAGCGTTAGACTTAATTCAGGATTAAATAGCTAGTGTAAGCAAAGCGACAATTCCTAACATGTCGTCGAACATAAGTTACGTGGTACAAGTCCCACACTGTAACGCCCTTAGACCCGTTGCATACATGTGTTGGGCTGCAGCAATCTGCTCATGCCACTTGTGCTGTCGAGGCCTTGGCGCACAGCGATATAAATTAGGTAGGCTGGTAGTATGGGTCGGAGCGCGGTGTAGTGTAGTGTGCGCTGGCAGATGGCGGGCTGGAGTACGAGGAGGGGTGCGGGCGCGAGTGCGTCAACTGCGGCGCCAACAACACCCCGCTGTGGCGGCGCGACGCCACCGGACACTACCTGTGCAACGCGTGCGGCCTGTACACGCGCATCAACGGCGTCAACCGGCCCCTCGTGAAGCCCGCCAAGCGGCTGGTGAGTCCGTCGCACACGCGCCTCACCCTGCCCTCTCTGCACAGGTGCCGACGCGGAGCTGCTCTCCCGCTTCTATAAGGACGGCTCCGTGCACAGGTGGATGAGCGTGGAGGGCATGGCCCGCGGCATGAAGAAGGTGAGTGGTGGCGTGTAGGCTAGTGCATGACCTCCTCCCCTCCCACTCCTCGGCTCGGCGGGTGATAGGCTACACGCTACCGCTCCCCCGATCGCTTTGCCACTCGAACACCTTCGCCTCGTGTTGCACATTAACGTAATGCCCTCGTTTGTAGTACGAAATCTTTATTATTACGCCTTTATTTAGTCATCCATTCATATTCTGAAACGTTTTAATCTTATAGCACTGTTGTAATAGGTATTATATACTAAATAAAGCAACGAATTGGGCTATATAACTTAATGTCGCACGTAGTGTTGGAGTAGTCACTTTAGTTGCACATTACTGTACGTAGGTACCTATGTAAAGAATAGATTCAAACGATTAATAAAAATTGATACTTTAAAAATATCAATACACCTGTGGGCCTAAATCTGTGGCCTAAATGGATTTATTAAAGCAAAAAAAAATTGAAAAAGACATGCAAATCGCGCAAGAATGTATTTCTACACAAAGTCACGATTCTTTATCACAGGTACCTACAGATTTCAAACTAATATCTTGAACTTGAAAACTGGAGAATGTGTGTTAGTTGATTGGGTGATAAGCACGTAGAGACTAGCGCTAGCTTATATCTCGCTTTACCACATCTAGTTTCTAGGCCTTTTTCCTCACCTAGTGTCCTATTTCCTCATCATGTATTTGACTACCAATATTCCATACGTAACCCACTTTTCCTACAACTTTTACTAACTATGGTAAACAAAAGATTAACTACCGGGTTAGGTATATTCTGGACAAAACTTATCTAAATTTTAACGTGTGGACTTTCTTACCTGTCGCTTGTATCTTCTTTTTTCATCTTATCGCAGTGTGCAATAATTGAATCAAAACTCAATTGGAAACTCGACCGTAGATGTAGCTTACCCTAATGGTAGAGAACACGCATTAAAATGTCTTCCTTTTTTCAAACATAAATCGGTCCTCGATTAAAGCACTTAACTCTGTCCCGTATTGTAAAAAACTCGAAGACATTCGTGATGCGTGTCTGTGTGTACATACTATAGCGGTGAGCTCGGCCAATGGCGCGCGGCCCCGCCCCTGCGCGCGCGCAATCATTGTGTTGTAAATAAAGCATGCGCACTGGCATCCCGCCGCGAGCAACTTGTAATTTAGATCGCATGCGGTTGCCGTGAATACGAATAGGGGGAATTAAATATGGCGTTTGCACGTTACTATAAGATACTTACTGATAATAAAAGGCGTGTTTTGTTTACCTACAAATGCACAGTTATATGGGCAAATCACATTGAATGACTGTTATCGGTTTGAAATATGTAGAGATGAATTTAGTTTTGATACTTGCCTATTTTTAGAGTTAGTTAGGAAGTTAAATTGGGGATGAATTCTGTCGTTACAGACCTCGTTTTGACTAAATATTAGGTACTTTTTGATAATTTTAAATATAAACTAAAGTTTAATTTTGTATTAGGTTTATAAGATTCAAATATGCAAGTTCAGTTTGAGACAAACGAGATTGTGTAGAGTTTATTGGTCTTCTAAGCCACTCCTAATGTTACCAAAAAACTTCAGCGCAGTGGTCATCTTTTGTGAATAGAATACCTATGATAAGTTAAGTAGAGTAGTAACTAGTATTAGCGAGTGTTCTAGCAGATTTGTATAGTGACGGGATGCGTGTGTGTGCAGTCAGCCGCGCGTCGGCACGGCCAGTGCTGCACCAACTGCGGCTCGCGCACCACCACGCTGTGGCGGCGCAACAAACGACGGAGAGCCCGTCTGCAACGCCTGCGGACTATACTCAAGTTGCACGGCATTAACAGGTACGATATACCCTTCTTCTGCTATAGAGCTTAAGAGCATGGCATAATTTGTATAATCCTAAGTGCGCCAATTCTATCTTTATTATCTCAATAGGTAGATAAACAATAAAGGTACTGGTATTAGACTACTTTCGATCCCTACCTATGCTACATACCTTATTTATCGTCAAAGAGCTCAAGGCAGAGTCAGAAGCGCTAACAATGAAACTGACCAAAATCGACTTAATTTAAACGTTAGGGGGAGGTCCGAGAACGGACACTTAAGGATAATGAAAATGAAAAAAAAGTGTTATAGATTAATTTGTTTATTTCTTCATAATCGACTCTATACTATATAACTAATCAACACATATATATTAACAATCTCAAATGTTACTTCAAATGTACTAGATATTAGGAAATAACTAACATAGAACAATGGCCAGTTTCAAAAAGGTCCCTTAATGACGGACAGTGAATTTTTCGTTCATTTTAAACTAAAATATAACTTTTATAAACGATTTTATATTAATCATTATAACAATAAAAAATCACTAAGAAATGTGGAAATCAGTCATAATTATGATAAACTTTGGTAATGATCAGGAACATTTTTCTATAAATCACAAAACCTCTGTATTGAAGTGATCTACAACCTACAAAAATCACAAATGTAACTCAATGAGCCCTGTTCAATATCAGCACACGCTTCATGCACCCACTCATTGCAAGATTGACAGCAAATCCAATCTTCATCATTATCTTCTTGGCAGATTAAACAATATGTTTTTTCAGTCACCGATGTCGATGATGTTGAGATTTGAGATTTGATATTGATCTTTGGAGTTGCGGCTGATTTTTTGGTCTTTTTTATTTTTCTCGGGTCATTAGTTTTTTTGCCTTTAAATTCTTGCATTTTGACTACAGGAGGCTTATCTTTTGACGCTTTATTTTCAATAAGCGCATTTTTATAGGGAGACGATGTTAAAATTTCACTTTTCTCGGCTTTTCGTCGTCGACTCATGGCTCTCTTTGCTGCAGCGCTTGGAACTGGTGAAAGCTGATGAATTACAGTGGTAATATCTTTGCTTGTTGACGGCATAATATCAAAATTCTCCTTATCATTGCCGTCAATAAGATTCTGAGCCGGATCATCGAGTGTACCTTTATTTGCATCATTCTCAATATTTATTTCAGTTGCTGCAAACTGGGGCTGTAGTTCAGTATCAGACTGCATAGGTACTTCGGTTACAGCTGATGGTAGAAAATCTAAATCCGTGAAAATATTTGGATTAAGAGGCAGAATCCCTGTGCTTCTCTTTAGTTGGCTTAGAGAAATTTATGAAGTGTTTAAGCCACTTTAGAAAAAAATCTGTATTCATCCATCCGTTTGGCTGTGCCAATGCTACACTTTCGGACGGAGCACCAATCATCAACCTTTCATTTACTCTCTGTCTGGGAAAAATAAATAGTGGTGGAATAAAATACCCAGCAGCACTCATGCAGAACATAACTGTCACGTTTCTACCTCTTTCAGCAGAAGTAACTTACCAACCTGACGATTACTTTTAAGCGTCATTACTTTAGCCTGTTTCTGAACTGTGCTGACCCCTGTCTCGTCACAGTTGTAAATGTCTGATGGCCCAAAATNGTTATATGGGCAAATCACATTGAATGACTGTTATCGGTTTGAAATATGTAGAGATGAATTTAGTTTTGATACTTGCCTATTTTTAGAGTTAGTTAGGAAGTTAAATTGGGGATGAATTCTGTCGTTACAGACCTCCTTTTGACTAAATATTAGGTACTTTTTGATAATTTTAAATAAGGTTTTATAAAACTAAGTTTTAATTTTGGTATTAGGTTTATAGGATTCAAATATGCAAGTTCAGTTAGCACTTTAGTATCTGCACTATAATAAACTTGGTTGTTTACCTTAATAAGTACCTAGGAAGGTAGGTACTTACAACTACTGCCTACACAATGAAATGTTCTCAAAATAAAAGTACTTTATTAGAACACGCCTTCGGTATTCTCCCCTGTTAATGAACGCAACTAGTGCCCTGTGGGCTATTTTATCAACCAACTTTTAGGAAGATTTTTGTTAATCCTTCATCACCAGAGTCCCTCCCATTTCAAAGTTGCTTCAGTGCCGCACTAAACTCGCAAACGTAAACAGTCATAAAGTAGGATCTGTATTCAACAGACTGCGATAGGTTTAAGAGAGTATTCAGTAGGTACATATAGTATGATTCACGAAAGATGGTGTCCGTGTGCGCAAGATGATAAATATTTTAATGATTGTGAACAGTACAATTATGAAACATTGCAAAATATCATGAGCGCCCGAAAAACAATAATATCCGTCCCCGCTACCCATAGATACTAATACCAAAAAATGTCCCGAGCCGCACTACACATATAAAATTATTCATTAAATGTTTGACCTTAATACGTCTCTGAAAGGGTACAAAATCAAAAGCACGACCACACTACTATGTCATTATGATATGTGGAGAGCGACTTTGAATAAAAAATTCTGCCCAACTGACGCGATGGACAATTTTTGAATGAGATTGTGTAGAGTTTATTGGTCATCTAAGCCACCCCTAAAGTTACCAAAAAAATACTTCAGCGCAGTGGTCATCTTTCGTGAATAGAAGTATGATAAGTTAAGGTAGAGTAGTAAACTAGGTATTAGCGAGTGTTCTAGCAGATTTGTAGTGACGGGATGCGTGTGTGTGCAGTCAGCCGCGCGTCGGCACGGCCAGTGCTGCACCAACTGCGGCTCGCGCACCACCACGCTGTGGCGGCGCAACAACGACGGAGAGCCCGTCTGCAACGCCTGCGGACTATACTACAAGTTGCACGGCATTAACAGGTACGATATACGCCTTCTTCCTGCTATAGAGCTTAAGAGCATGGCCATAATTTTTATAATCCTGAAGTGCGCCAATTCTATCTTTATTATCTCAATAGGTAGATAAACCAATAAAGGTACTGGTATTAGACTACTTTCGATCCCTACCTATGCTACATACCTTATTTTATCGTCAAAGAGCTCAAGGCAGAGTCAGAAGCGCTAACAATGAAACTGACCAAATATCGACTTAATTTAAACGTTATACGATTAGTTTTGTACTGTAGGTAGGTAATGCCTAAACAGTTATCCTTGATTTGGCATTTGTAGATATCTAAGTTGTTTATATCTCTCATAAATTCACTAGATACAACTTATTATCGGATAACCTACTGTGCAGTTCTAGGCAGGTAGGTATCTATTTCCTTACCTCGCTAACCAACCTAAAATGCCGGATCCTAAAAGTGTAAATGCCTTAAGCAGAGAGCACTTTGTACCTTAAGGTTAATTCCTATTGTTCTTGATGTTTTTCAGACCCTTAGCGATGAGAAAAGACGGTATACAGACAAGAAAACGGAAACCTAAGAAATCTGGAGGCGGCACGAAGCCGGCGCCCGACGCAGCCAAGAAAGACGGCCACAGCTCACCCAGTATAGACGGTAATGGACCCTGATGTCATCCCTTAGACTTTTTTATGTCAAAGTGATCATGAAGGTCAGTTTGTACCCGGTGGTAAGTGCCTGACCATTACAGATGCAAAATAATGAAGGTACCTAATCATTATTTTCCGTCAACACTGCCCTGTGCCCGTCACTCATGACGACAGATGTTAGGTCTCAAAGTGGGTAATTTTATTTTACTAGTTATTTCATGGGACGATTTCTGGCACTGCTGTGTAGCTACTTAGACGACTCGGTGCCGAGTCTACTATCTAAGTAATAGATAACTATTTACAAACCAAGTTGTTCCTTTCTGTTATCAATTTAATTCTCTAAACCCATTTGTCATTAAAGTTGAAAGAAGTCGATGCTATACTAAGAGTTCGACGTACAAAAACGTATGTATGTGTTCATGAACATGTCTGTTGCTGTGCGTGGTTTCTGTGCAGGGTAGGTACCTAGGGGCAAGCTCCAACAGCATCCATATTATGATAGCGAATAAGTAATGTCACTTTTAGCGACTTCGGAAATTTTTTTTTTGCCTTTCCCCAGTAGTTTTCTACCGAGGAAACTACTAATAGATCGATTTTTATAACAAGGTAGTACTAAGACCGCCTACCAACTTAACGTATTCTATGGCAGTAAGCGCCTATAGATTTGACATAAAAACATAACCTATAGTATCTCCTAAACTGACCACGTTTGTGCTAATCTTAACTACCAAACCTATGTAAATCAAGGTACGTTACAAACACGTCCAACTCAATAAATAAACCCTTTCTAATGATGAACACCTTTCTATATGAATTCCAGAAAGCAAGCCTGCCGTGAGCGAAGTCCCCATCCCGCTGTCGTCGATGGCGGGCGGCGGCAAGGCGCGCGAGCCCGAGCAGTACCCGCTGGCGCTGGCGACGCCGCCCTTCCTCTCAACCCCTCGCTCTTCAACATCAAGAGCGAGCCCAGCGCTGGGAACAACTACGACTACTCCTCACACCACGCGCCCTCGCATTACCACTCGCAGCAACATTATTTGCACGCGCTACAGGTATAGGAATATGGACGATTCTATTTAGTTTTAACGCATACCTATATTAAGATACCGGCATAGTCAGCCGGGTCGGCAAGTCGAAATGGTAGTGGACTGGTCACGTATGTGGCAGAACCGATGGCCGTTGGAGCAGACGAGTTCTGGAGTGGCAGACAGCGACTTGGCAAGCGTAGCGTATTACGCCCCTCGGCCAGATGACTTGCGAAAGGTGAACTGGATATCAGGCGCAAAATGACGGAGATCTATGTCCAAGAGTGGACAGCAACAGGTTGAAGACAAGATACTTATAGATTTGATTGCCTTTACGTGCCTACAAGTATACGCATACCTATAGTGACTCCTATCCAAAATGGGAAAAATCGTACAGTGTGGTAATATTTTAAATATGCGGGCTCTGTAGGATTCAAACCTTAGCCTATGAATAGTATGTTTTCATAAAGCCATTTACTAAAATCGTTTCTTTTACTAATAGTAACATGAAGAATTTCACCGATCGCTCGTCGACGTTCGGTTGACAATAGCGTCACTTGTAAATAGGTGACCGCGATTACATCCCTAGCTAGTTTAACTGCTGTTCAAACGTTCCCTAATGTTTTCCACGCGGACGATCCCTAGCAGTCGACATCCATCTGACCCGAAGATCCATGAAGGTCGGCCTACTCTTCTAGTTACGTGAACGCTTCTCTAGAGCTTTACGTCCCATCGGCCATCGGTTCAGTGGCTTGCTAATCCTGTTATACATATGAAACTTGAACATTTCAGTACGGGCTGAGTAACGGCGAAGAGGAGGAAGGCAGCGGGTTCCTGCACCAGCGCAACGTCACCGCGCACGCCAAGCTCATGGCGTCCACGTAGCGCGCCGGCACACACCATCCTCGTTTCACACACGCTGGGAACTACTCTCAGATGCTGTAGTCAATTTGCTGCTGTCACCAGTGGCAAAGAGGAATTATCAGACCCATTCAGTGACCATCCCAGCGGGGATGACTGGGAATCAAATGGTGACAAGTCTGGACCAACAGTCATAATGTTCAATTTACAAATAAATTAAGACTAAGTGTCTGGGACACTGCCTGGCTGACACAATCTGGAGACTACTTCCAAAAGGTTTAGTCAATTTGTTGCTGTCAATGGTGGTAAGGAGGAACAATGTGACCCATTTGCCTTAAGTGACCATCCCAGCGGGGATTACTGGGAATTAAATGGTGACAAGTCTGGACCAACTGCCATAATGTTCAATTTGCAAATGAATTATGAATGATTGTCTGGAGACTACTTCCAGATGCTGTTGTCAAATTGCTACTGTCACAGTGGCAAGGAATTTTCAGATTTGAATTCTGGGGGTTACTGGGAATTAAAAGGTGACAAGTGTTGACCAACAACTGCCATACTGTTCAATAAACGAATTAAGCATTGTAAATATATAAACAAATAATGTTTTGCTTACTTGCATAGATGCAAGTCTTGGCAACGTTAGAATACTGAGTCATAACTTTGAGTATGGTTATTTTCAATCAAAATATTGAAATAAGCTTTCAAGTTATTTTGTTTGATGTACTTGAATTTCATGGGTAAATTTTTCAATAAACACATGCAATTTGAAATCAGTTATTTAACAATCCAAGTCAGAAAATTTCAAATTTATAATGTCATATATTTTATTTCAGTAAGAATCTCCAACTCTTTTGAACTGTTGAATAATTTGAACAATGACAATCTTGAGAATAACACTAAAGTATGTGTATATTATAAGCTTTGTAAATATAGGAATAACATATTGTACAAAGTAGAAAGTAGCAACAGGCTGTATGTAGGCGCGAGGACCTACTGACTGAAACAATAATTACGCAAGTATTATAATTATCTCTTAGTAATAACATTCAAATAATAAGCATGCAATTTGTGTCTCATTCCCCACAGAGCTAGTCTTGCTTACAAGTTATATAGTTAGTGCTTTTCCAATTTTAATCTGGGGAATAAGTGATGATAGATGAATTTATGAATTCATATTATGTACCTAGTTATTATAATATAAACAGTATTGTAATGTCATCTACCAATACCTATTATGGACTTATGTGTTCACTAATGATCAGGACGTTCAATCATTGGACAATTTATATTTAAGAAAAGTAAATCTCTATGAGGTTTATTTATATATTTACTAGGTTATTGTTTATGTAAGATAAATGGCATTTACTAAATAGTTGTAAATATAGTTAGGACAAAATGATATTATATAGATTTAGTTAATAGTTTATTTTATACCAACCCTGCACAAAATTTATCACAGAACTTTGTTATTGCTAAGGCACAAGTTATTGTGGAATAACATGTGTTGACAGATACCTTACAGTGCATGGACAATGAATTAAAATATCAATTCATGTTCATTCTACTCTTGTGTCCAATAGATTTATGTACAAAATTTTATATAACATGAAATACATATTTGAGCACATATTTCTTGTTTTACTGAGCTATGCCACCCGCATCCATGGAGGTATTCTGCAGAGCCTCACCAGCAAGCCTGTAGTAGCACCATTGATCGGAATTGGTGAGGTTAATGGCCCCTTTCCCTTCATAAAAACTTCGAGCTGGATTCCATTCCAAAACATGAAAATCTAAACGAGAACACCCTGTAGAAGATGCTTCCTAAAAAGCAAAAGAAAACTGAATAAACAATCACAATTAAAATATAACTCAAACTATATTTTACTGCAAACAAATACCTAATAAGGCTTAAATTTACTGCAAACAAATACCTAATAAGGCTTAAATTTCAAATTATTATGATTAGTGCACCACTGAATTCAAAGTGGCATCACTTTGTACAGCCTTATTTGTGACAAGTCTTCTGAGTACTCAGTAACTTAGTTAATAAATAAGATTCTAAGATTACCTTGGCAACAGCATTGAAGAGCCTCTGGCCAATACCATGTCGGCGCTCACTGCTTCTCACATACAAGTCCTCTAGCATCATGGAGCGGCCCTCCCATGTAGAGTAAGTGGGGAAATACAAGGCATATCCCACCACTAGTTGACTGCTGGTGTTCTGCTTCAGTTCTGCTACCTTGCAATGGAACGCCGGAGGACTCACTTCAAAACCATCACGCTCCAAATCTAATAACAAGTACCTATTGAAATTTTTTGCTGAGAATTTATGTAGTTTGTATTAATCCAGAAAAACAGAAATATAAGTATTTACTGACCTTCCACTGACATTTTAGGACCATTAGGCATCTTCTCGAAATCTGCAAGTTCCTAAAAGTGCAAATAAAGTTATAAAAAATAATTAAAATAGTATGCTGAAATCATTGCGAATCATGCGAAAAATAACTAACAATGGCTGAAATATTCTCAATTCTCAACATGTAATGTAACTAACCTGTATCATTTCTGCAACCGCTTTCATATCTTCTTTCTTAGCTGCACGAATTTGTACTTCTGTATCATTGTATTTGTTGAATTTGTTGCTCATTTTGGCTTAATAATTAAAATACGAATAAATGCAGCTTTACAAAAAAATTACCGTAAAGGTTTATATTCATAATATATTTATTTTGGTCAAACAAAACTTCAAATAAATTGTCATTATGACAGTTGACTTTTTTCTATAGAGTTTCTGATGTGTCACCGGAAAACAATATATAGAACCCCAATTTCCTAGGAAAATATAACAATAAAAATAAAAGGATTGTACAATAGAGATAAATTTTATTATTTTACGCCTACATTTACGCAAATTAATGAATTTCCCGTAAATTATGAAGAGTGAAATATTTCATAACACAATTTTATAACAAAATGTTTCTGCATTGAGGTTGCAGTCTCACAGTTTTAACCTAACACTAACCTACCCAAAATGTACAAAACACTTGTCTTATAATTAAGAAATTAATGAATTCTCTCTTTCTTCCACCTGTTGCAGTCCATGCTGGACATAGGTCTCTCCCATTTTGCGCCAGATATAGGTAACAGTCCACCGTCTTCCTCATCCAGCCTCCACCAGCTACCTTTAGCAAGTCCCACGCTCACCAAGACGCGGGCTCCACTCCAGAACTCGTCTGCTCCAACAGTCATCGGTTCTGCGACATACGCTAACCCACTGCCACTTCAACCTACTGATCCGGCGAGCTATGTTGGTAACTTTAGTTCTCATGCGGTTATCCATCATCATTTCTGATTTTGTCCTTAAGAGTGACCCCGAGTATAGTTTGCTCTATTGCCCGTTGCGTAGCTTTGAACTTGTGAACCAATCCAGCAGTCAGTGTCCATGTCACAGCTGCGTATGTTAGCACGGGAGGCATTGCTCAAAGACTTTTGTCTTTAAGCATTGCGGAATCGTGGATTTGAAGACCTGACGTAACTTGCCGAATGCGCCCAGCTGCCTTCTACTAGCCTCCCTCTCGAAATTGTGCCGAGATAATAAATAAAAAGATTAAAAACTATAATAATTTTGTCATAATATCTCTAATCATCATCATACACTTAGTTTACAAATTTAGTTTATACTTATTATTGATACTGTTGGGGGTGTTCGTTGCTCGGGTAAAATGAGAGGCTCGATGTCCGATTGCTGAATGTTGAATATTATTTAATTTAAAACTTACCACTATATATACAATTTTAATAATCATTCTTACGGGCTAAATAAGTCCTACCAATCACACGATCTATCTAGTCGCCGCGTGACTATATAAGTAGTTAGTGATCGCCTCGCATGATGTTTGCCATTTCCCATAATACTCATAATTATTCTGGGTTTATCTATGTTTTGTATAGGCTCGAACTGTGACCGCAGCATCGGCCGACGAGGCGGCAGAAAATTTTTTTTTTAATTAAAAATCTGAAGACTGACCTTTCTATTCAACCTATCGTAGTCCAGTGCTGGACATCGGTCTCCCCAATTTCAATTTTGGGTCAGACATCCCGGTCCTCCACTTTTCTCACCCAGCTTCCACCAGCGACCTTTCGCGAGTCGTCGGTCCATCGGGCCGGAAGGCGTCCTACGCTACGCTTGCCGAGACCGACCTTGGAGTAATATGAATGAATAAAAAATGATACCAAATTATAAATTAAAGAAATACGATTATTGAATGTTAAGAAAAATGTTCTGAAAAATAAATTTAAATACAAATGATTCTTGGCAGTAACATTAATTTGATCACCAACAGTTATGTACTCCGTTGTTAGTAATAAATAAGAGTGATAAGTATGAACACAAATCTGTAGTAAGACAAAGAATAAGATATAGAATTCTATGTAAGCCAATATGGATTCTATTGATCATTTTATAAGGAAGATAATAAAATCTTAAAATATTACGAATTTGGATGTCACATTAAAATTGAAAAAAAAAAGGTTACATACACAGTCTTCTTTTCAGATAACAGTCGCAATACAGAATAATTACCTATTTGTAAAACATTGATGAGATATGATAAATTAAATAAAAATTATAATTTCTTTAATATAACTTTATTTATAATACAAATAGCATAATTATTTTTAACATTAAATATTATAATTAATTTATATATAATTACACTTTCAGTCATCTTAACTTTGTAAATAAGAAAATGAAACTAAACGTAAACAATAAACATCGTTTTCGTATAAAAAATACAATCTTCTGTTACCAATAATATCTAACATACATGTGTGTATTTAACATACACGATATTTTACCTAAACTATACACTATTTTACTAAAAAATTATAATACAGTAAAAATGCAAGTTAAATTTGTTTATTATATATTTACAACATTTTTGTTAACTAAATAATGATACTAAAAGCAAGACTTAAGTTATTTTGTGAAACTTAAAATTATATTCATTACTAAGTAGCAAAGTATGAGGGGATTTTCTGTAATGTTGGCGTGTCTCTGTTAACGTTTTGCTGTTTAATATTTTAATACTTGTGGCAAATGAAGCAATATTGGCAAATTCGTTATAGTTTGCCCTTTGTTTAACGTACATTACGTTTGTGGTATTTATATTTTTTGTATATAAAATACTTTTACAGAAACAAATTAATTATAATTAATTGTAACATGTAACTTGTGTTCTTGAAATAATCTGAACATTTTAAAGTAATACAATATAATAAAGTATATATAAGATTTCATAGTATATTTCACGGACTTGAGCAAGCAAATAATTATTCAAACAATATTTTTAATGTTTTTTAACTAAATTTCACTATCATTGTATTCAAATTTAAATTAAGATGAAAACTACACAATGCTATTGCCAAGTTTTATAGGAAACGTGGAAGACGTAGGGCAGCCTACAAAGGTATGAGTAAACGGCAGCCCATTGGCTCTCGGTCTCGGAAAAATAATACTTCATTCACTGATTAGATTTCACTACAGCTAGTGCTGAAAATATATCAATGATTTAAACATAACATCATTTATCAATCAGCTTATTATTATGATAAGTTTACTTACACCATGATTCAAAATAGATGACCATTTCTCATGGTACGCAATGTACTTAGTTAAAAAAAAATTACATGGAGTACATCCATTAAATTTAAATATTGCTAAGATTTACCTAACTCCATGTTCATTGTTAGAACAAGACACAACCTAATAAATTATCCGAATACATGACAAACTAAACTGTAATTGACAAAACAAATCTTGGATGGTACCCGTGTTTTGTTATTCAGATCTATTTACAATTATTCAAACGTTAATCTCTCTGCAATCCACACCTGCTCGTTATTGTACACAACGTGTATTAAACAATAAAAAAACATTTATTCGCAGACTGTTGTCCATAGATTATACTATTTTTTATTCATGATTGGCTTGCTCTTGAGCACAGACAATCCTAGTGGAAGATAATGTCTTGTAAGTTATGTAAGTCCTTGTTATTGTAAGAATATGTGAGAGAAGAAAAAAATTAAAATGAATATGAATTATATTATCCATGAAGCTCGCAATATAAGGGATATTTTAGGGATGTTTTTGTCCATTTCCCTCCAGACAGTTATGCCACTTAAAAGACATACATACTAGGGAAAAACTATGTGCCATTATTGAACTACGACTTTAAAGTCCGCAAAAAGTTCCGCCCCCATCCACACTACTTGCAGTGTAGTTTTTTGTGACCGTCTGAAAAATAATAATAAATAGCCTCTAAAGTCGAGACCTCCGCGTTTATTTTCATAACCCTTCGACTGTCAGACATGTAGTTGAGTTGTTAGATTAAATTAGACATAATGAGAAATACCTCCCGACATTAGTGAGGACAATCAGATAAGAAATGAAATCATAATTCCAATTGCGAATAACTTCATCACACTTGGATAGACAATTGCAGATTTGATGACCCTATTTACCTATCTCTCTTTATCGACTTTCCGAGTGGCGTCCACGTAACGGAAAAGTGTAGGCCGACCCCAAACCAGATGGACGGATGACCTGGCTAAGGTGGCGTAAGGCAAAGTAAAAAAATACTTATTGTGTTTTGCGACTACGTTGTTAAAATATTGAAATGCTCACGTTTATTTTAACACACATTTCGACGTCTCAACCGTTAGACGACATGGGTCGACAAACAAACTTTCAAACAAAAAGTAACAAACACACACACTCGCAAACTTTCGCCTGTAATTTTAATGTGATTGTGGCAATCGTATAGCTCGTACACAATTTACGTTATTTACATAACCTTTTTCTATTAAGAAAATAAATCACTAGAATGCAAAGAAAAAAAAATGTGTTTGTTGGTTTCAAAATGTCGATATATTACGCGTTCAAATCATGATAAATGTGTCGTAACATTATAAATTCAATTCATATGTGTTTGTCTGAAAATTTCGATATATTAGGCTTTGTCATCGTGTATGACGTGTTATAAGGTTCAAATCATTTTTGTTTCAAAATGACGATATATAAGGCTACTATATAACCCTTTAATTTGTTAAAGGCTTAAAAAGGGAAAGTAAAAAATCAAATTACATGTGTTAGAAAATGTCGATATACCTACTGGATGTTTTCATTATATAATGTTGAACGTGTTGTGTGTTACGTGGGAACTCGTGCAAGATGAACTCTGCATGATGTAAAGATATTGAAATCCTCAATAGGCATGATGACTGGGTCCTGAAATCGTAAGAACTATTTCATATTATTACAAATCTGGGTTAAATATAACGATGTGCTTACTCTCAGCTCGAAAACTCATGTTTTATGAATTTTATTAGTCTTCAAACTTAGATGGGCAAGTCCATTTTTCAAGTAAATTAATTGTCAAAAATTTGTTAACAAAAGGATAACACATACAATTTAAAGCAACTTTTGCTATGAAACCATTTTCGTAAACGCAACATTTAATATAGTTGTAGTACAAAATTCACAAACTATGCGTACTAATTACTGATGCGTGACGTCATAACTAGGTAGCCATTTGTATGAAGCGTTTTTGGGAAAGTCCATTAATGTGTTTTTAGAATTGGAAAATCTCTGGGAGTTTTAATGTTAACGGAGTATTTTTTTACCAATGTTTTTATTATTATGCGGTCAATCGATATAATAACAGAAAAAAAAATGTCATCATCCCTATTATGATAACATACAATACAAATCATATGCGTTTGTTACACAATGTCGATATACAGGATGTTTACAACAGTATAATTATGTACGTTAGTGCGGGAACTCTGCGCGCAAGTTGAACTCTGCGTACGCGCTCGACCACGACGTGGCGGCCGGGGTCTGCGACGCTGTGACACAGACAATACTATATTAGTGACCCTTCTTATCATTCTTATCTAGTACGTATAATAAGAACGTCGATGGCTTAATGGTGTGGACTGTTGCCATCCGATCAGGAGGGCGCAGGTTCAAATTCAGCAACGTCTTTCGAAATAATACGTCCGATGCTCTTACGGTGAAGGAAAACATCGCGAGGAAACCTGCGCACGCCTGCGAGGAGATTCAAATGTGCGTGAAGTCAGCCAACCCGCACTGGGCCTGCGTGGACTACTAAGGCCTATACACCCTTACGGGTAGGCTCGTGCCCCTCGGTGGGGACGTTTAATGAGCTGATGATGATGATGATGAACATATTATATACTTACTCAATTGTGCGATCAATTTCTGCGGTGTGACGGGCGTAGAGCGCGAATCTTGGCTGCGGTCATCCTTTGAATCTGTATCTAAAATTTTAAAAGAATTTAAGTATACAGAAGTTAAAGATCCCGATATTGTTTGCAAAGAGTGTTGAGTATTATGTTTCTAAACACGACATAGTAAAATATACCTATTTATTTGTATGTAATACTAGCTACTCCCCTCAGTTTTACCTGCGGTACAAGATATTCTCCTGTAGTAACCCAACCTTAAATCGTTCCGTTAAGTCACGAAGCGCGTGTCCGCCGCACGGTAGAACCTTGTTTTGTTTTTCTAAAAAATTTTTTTCCAAAATTTAAGTAGCCTATGGTTTTTCTTATTACATCAGTTTCCTGCCAAAAAGGGTCCCGTTCAAGAACTAGCAGACAGACAGATAAAAGTTGTAATAATTGTTATTTTGGCCATATGTGTACATAAATTCCTGTGCATGAAGAAAAAAATATATAGTTCTATGAAGTAACCATTTTTCTTTATGTATATTCATATATAAACGGTACATACACCAAAACAGTTTTTAAAAATTTTGCTTGATTCCGTTAATTTTTGATTTGGTGTGACCGATTTAACGATATTTTTTTGGCAGGTAGGTGATGTATTAAGGAAAACCATGAGCTACTTTTATTTCATAAAAATAAAGCAATTTTTTACCTCTCGTCGCGTTAGTTGTATATTTTTATTATTATTTGGGTTAATGTAAACTGCGGGAATATATTTGTATACCAGGGGAACCGCTAGTATATTATGTAATGGTGTACAGTATGTTGGGTACCGGTGTGTTGGCATGGTGTTGCGCGGCTGTGTGTGTGTGTGTGTGTGTGCGGGTGGGGCGGGTACCGGGCGGGCGGCGCGCGGCCTGCGCCTTGAGCAGCTTGCTCATGGTGTTGCGCGGCTGTGTGTGTGTGGATGTGTGTGTGTTGCGGGGGCGGTACCGGCGGGCGGCGCGCGGCCTGCGCCTTGAGCAGCTTGCTCATGGTGTTGCGCGGCTGTGTGTGTGTGTGTGTGTGTGTGCGGGTGGGGCGGGTACCGGGCGGGCGGCGCGCGGCCTGCGCCTTGAGCAGCTTGCTCATGGTGTTGCGCGGCTGTGTGTGTGTGTGTGTGTGTGCGGGTGGGGCGGGTACCGGGCGGGCGGCGCGCGGCCTGCGCTTGAGCAGCTTGCTCATGGTGTTGCGCGGCTGTGGTGTGGTGTGTGTGTGCGGGTGGGGCGGTACCGGGCGGGCGGCCGCGGCCTGCGCCTTGAGCAGCTTGCTCATGGTGTTGCGCGGCTGTGTGGGTGTGTGTGGTGTGTGCGGGTGTGGGCGGTACCGGCGGGCGGCGCGCGCCTGCGCTTGAGCAGCTTGCTCATGGTGTTGCGCGGCTGTGTTGTGTGTGTTGTGTGTGCGGGTGTGGGCGGGTACCGGGCGGGCGGCGCGCGGCCTGCCTTGAGCAGCTTGCTCATGTGTTGCGCGGCTGTGTGTGTGTGTGTGTGTGTGCGGGGGGCGGGTACGGGCGGGCGGCGCGCGGCCTGCGCCTTGAGCAGCTTGCTCATGGTGTTGCGCGGCTGTGTGTGTGTGTGTGTGTGTGTGCGGTGGGGCGGGTACCGGGCGGGCGGCGCGCGGGCCTGCGCCTTGAGCGCTTGCTCATGGTGTTGCGCGGCTGTGTGTGTGTGTGTGTGTGTGTGTGCGGGTGGGGCGGGTACCGGGCGGGCGGCGCGCGGCCTGCGCCTTGAGCAGCTTGCTCATGGTGTTGCGCGGCTGTGTGTGTGTGTGTGTGTGTGTGCGGGTGGGGCGGGTACCGGGCGGGCGGCGCGCGGCCTGCGCCTTGAGCAGCTTGCTCATGGTGTTGCGCGGCTGTGTGTGTGTGTGTGTGTGTGTGTGCGGTGGGGCGGTACCGGGCGGCGGCGCGCGCCTGCGCCTTGAGCAGCTTGCTCATGGTTTGCGCGGCTGTGTGTGTGTGTGTGTGTGTGCGGGTGGGGCGGGTACCGGGCGGGCGGCGCGCGGCCTGCGCCTTGAGCAGCTTGCTCATGGTGTTGCGCGGCTGTGTGTGTGTGTGTGTGTGTGCGGGTGGGGCGGGTACCGGGCGGGCGGCGCGCGGCCTGCGCCTTGAGCAGCTTGCTCATGGTGTTGCGCGGCGTGGGCGGCGGCCGCTCGAGCGCGCGCCCGTGCGCCCCCGACATGTGCCGCTCCAGCATGTACCTGCACAACACACATCATCTCACTGCACCACCCACCCTACCGTGTACAGCACTCGCGTGCACTCCATACTATTTTTAAGTACTGGACAAAAAAATATTTGAGGTTCAATATCGATTACTGATATCGTATTGTCATCAGCTCATTAAACGTCCCCACCGAAAGACCACCCAACCCGTATACGGTGTATAGGCTAGTCGTCCACGCGGGCCCACAGCGGTGCGGACGACTTCACGCGCAACCTTTGAATCTCTTCACAGGCGTGCACGGATGTCCTCAAGATGTTTTTCTTCACCGTAAGAGCGTCGGATAACGTACATATAATTTCGAGAATTCGAATTAATTTACACCACCACCAGGAATAACATCAGTATAAGACCCCGTCGAGAGTCACGACCGTACTAGTTGGTGAACCGGCCGTATAAGTCGACCTTTGAAAACTCAAATCTCATCGAATACTTTAGTTTCCCGTTAATGTATCTGACGAATTTTATTAACAATACCTGGAATTACAACCGGAAGTGCAGTCATTATTTTGCATACGAGCAACATTAGGCAATTTCAGAGATATCGACCTTCAGTCCTATGGTTTCTCAGACTATATGCAAATAATTGTTCATATATCTAACCCTTAGAACTTTTATAAGGCCTTTTATGCGGACTTTAGCCCTATACCACGTATAGCAGTGACGTACACTCCATACACCCAAAAAATGAGAGATTCAATATCGATTACTGATCGTATTAGTTAAGTCAATATCTTATAATATCCAAAAGGTGCAAAGTTGTTTGCGTTGTTGCTATCACAAATTCCCTTTAAATTTATGAACGTTGTTTTCAAACCCATTCAAAAATATATAGAATCTACCAATGCGCTCACGCTCGCGTTCTTTCTCGCTCACACTCATTGAATTAAAATTGAGCTTCGACGCGAGTTTGCCAGATTTATGAATGAAATTTTAACCGACTGTAGATTCTTACGCAAGCCAATACTCAGCATTATTTAGTGGCACGATAGTAGGAGTATGTGGGAGCCCAAGCGGGGATTCTTGAAGTGACTCGAGCGTGTCAGAAAATTATGTAGAAAGAATCCTTGCATCATAAAATGTACCCTTACCACATATGAACCCGTCAGATGAGTAAAAAAATCGATCTAAAGAAAAACTCGAGCGCGTCTGATTAAGAGAAGGTAAGTGAATTACATTGAGAAAAGTGTATGTTTCAATAATCTGATGATTTGAGTGTGACGTCAAGAAATAAACGAGTCACAAAGTTGTAAAAAAAAAGTCGTCGAAATACTCGCGCGTAATTAACTTCTATTTATTTTGAAGATAATACTGTCAGGATTGTGAAAAACTAATAAAACGACGGTTTAAATGGGGTAATGTTAATTAAATTGTAGAAAAAAGGTGAAGCGTACAGCGGCAGAGACCCAAGCCAACTTCGAAGATGAATAAAGCCACGAAGAGAATTCACATGTTTACTTAATTTATTTTTTTTGTATCGAATTTTATATGGAGGGATATGGTTAGTCTGACTTTTTGTAAGGGTTTTTTTCTGTTTTTTCTTCACATCTAAATATATTTTTTTAAATATATTGATCTAAAATCCGTCACAAAAAAATATATTAAGAAAACACTTCAATTCTGTAAAGAATGAGTGAGAAAGGAAGATAGGCGCGGAGTGGGAACACGACAACACTCTACCGCTGTACCTTTTGTTCACCTTTTTCCAATTAATTAAGATCACATTCGAACCGTCAGATTATTAGTTTTTTACAATCCTGACAGTATAATCTTCAAAACAAAAAAGTCAATCGCGCTCGGGTATTTCGAAGTGACGTTTTTTTTACAACTTTGTGACTCGCTTATTTCTTGATGTCACACTCAAATAGTCAGATCATTGAAACATACACTTTCCTTAATGCAATTAACTTACCTTCTCTTAATCTGATGCACTCGAGTTTTTCTAAGGATCGATTTTTTTAACTTATCTGACGGGTTCCCACCAACGTACCCCACCACATAAGGGTTCATATGTGGTAAGGATTCTCCCTACATAATTTTCTGACACGCTGGAGTCTCTTCAAAAATCCCCGCTTGGGCTCCTTTTCTGATAGTATTACACTATTGCGCTAAACTAAGCTATCGATACTAGTGATAAGCCTATCGACAAACATTTTGTATTTATTTTTTTAGTTATTGGAAACATTGTGAATAAAACTTGAAAATATATATTGAATTTTTGATAACTACCAACCTTAATAAATATTAAAAAAAGCATTTCTTTATATCTGTATAAAATTTCATTTGTTCTGAAAAACACCGGGAGACCATAAACACTTAAGAGGTTTTAGTTTTGAGAGCATAAAGTGAACATCGCTATCTGTCAGTCTATCATAATATATTTATTCATTTCAAAGTACTTTATGGCCTCCTAGTACTTTAAAATCACCTGTGGCAAAACAGGGCAACCCGGCAAAATCAATATTGCCTACTTAAGAAATAAATAAAAACTCGGTAAAATTTCATGAAAGCTACGGATACGGATACGCCTGTTTTAGATTTATCCCAAAATTTAGTCTTATTCAATGTGTACGTATTGCGAATGTTTTAGACAATACTTAACACGCCGAAGTTGTTCTAACATCATATAAAGACACGCTAGGTTCTAGTTTCGAGAGTTATCTGCACGTTCAACATTATATTTATTTATTTCTAAGCAATTTATGGTCTCCTAGTATTTTTTAATCACTGATGGCAAAACGGGGAAACTAGAAATAATGTTCGATCCTTGTTAAAATATTGGCGGGTATTTAGAAACTGCCTGGCCAATTATTTGGTGTCGACAAGCCCCACTTGCACTTGCACTCAAAGAATGGTCGCGGTGTTTCTTTCACGAGCCGGATTTTTGCAGGGATTGCGGCATACCTTATTTACACCTAGGTACTCCACATTCACAAACTCTCATAATCCACAGTCCACTCCACATATCACACAATCAGAGAAACAAAAACTACCCAGTGCGACGTTCGCACCACCCAAAAAATAAGTTTTGCGAAAGGGACGTTTTATGAATGGGACATTCTGCTAAAGGGGCGTTTTGCGAAGGAACGATAAAAGTAGAAAAATATTTTAACACAGTATAAAATCATAGCAAGTACCTGCGTTCGAAGCGGTCGGGACAGAAAGTGCAGCGGAACAGATGCCGACGCGGCGCCGCTAGAGGGAGCCCCGCGCCAGCTTCATGCGACTTGCTGTGGGCCGCTAGGTTATACCTGGAAAGTACACATTGTATATTACTTATAAGTTGAGTCTTCTTCATTTAGACTGGAGCACTTTTAAGCTTCTAAATACAATAAATAAGAGTGGAAAATATGTCAAAATACATTTATTCAAATTAGGCCTTAGACAAAAAATTAACTAAAAAGATGCACAATCACGAATAACCGGGGCACTCGCGCCGCGTGTCCCCTCGCTCCGGCCATACCTGTCGGCGGCGGCGCGCCTCCCCTACCTCTCGGCTGTGCGTTTCCCGCAGACGGGGCACTGGCGCCGCGCCTCCCCTACCTCTCGGCTGTGCGTTTCCCGCAGACGGGCACTGGCGCCGCGCCTCCCTACCTCTCGGCTGTGCGTTTCCGCAGACGGGGCACTGGCGCCGCGCCTCCCCTACCTCTCGGCTGTGCGTTTCCCGCAGACGGGGCACTGGCGCCGCGCCTCCCCTACCTCTCGGCTGTGCGTTTCCCGCAGACGGGGCACTGGCGCCGCGCCTCCCCTACCTCTCGGCTGTGCGTTTCCCGCAGACGGGGCACTGGCGCGCGCCTCCCCTACCTCTCGGCTGTGCGTTTCCCGCAGACGGGCACTGGCGCCGCGCCTCCCCTACCTCTCGGGCTGTGCGTTTCCCGCAGACGGGGCACTGGCGCCGCGCCTCCCCTACCTCTCGGCTGTGCGTTTCCCGCAGACGGGGCACTGGCGCCGCGCCTCCCCTACCTCTCGGCTGTGCGTTTCCCGCAGACGGGGCACTGGCGCCGCGCCTCCCCTACCTCTCGGCTGTGCGTTTCCCGCAGACGGGCACTGGCGCCGCGCCTCCCCTACCTCTCGGCTGTGCGTTTCCCGCAGACGGGGCACTGGCGGCGCGCCTCCCCTACCTCTCGGCTGTGCGTTTCCCGCAGACGGGGCACTGGCGCCGCGCCTCCCTACCTCTCGGCTGTGCGTTTCCCGCAGACGGGGCACTGGCGCCGCGCCTCCCCTACCTCTCGGAGAAGCGTTTCCCGCAGACGGGGCACTGGCGCCGCGCCTCCCCTACCTCTCGGCTGTGCGTTTCCCGCAGACGGGGCACTGGCGCCGCGCCTCCCCTACCTCTCGGCTGTGCGTTTCCCGCAGACGGGGCACTGGCGCCGCGCCTCCCCTACCTCTCGGAGAAGCGTTTCCCGCAGACGGGGCACTGGCGCCGCGCCTCCCCTACCTCTCGGCTGTGCGTTTCCCGCAGACGGGGCACTGGCGCCGCGCCTCCCCTACCTCTCGGAGAAGCGTTTCCCGCAGACGGGGCACTGGCGCCGCGCCTCCCCTACCTCTCGGAGAAGCGTTTCCCGCAGACGGGGCACTGGCGCCGCGCCTCCCCTACCTCTCGGCTGTGCGTTTCCCGCAGACGGGGCACTGGCGCCGCGCCTCCCCTACCTCTCGGAGAAGCGTTTCCCGCAGACGGGGCACTCGTGCCGCTTCTCCCCGCTGTGCACCCGCTTGTGCCGCTTGAGGTGCGAGCGCGTCATGAGCGCCAGGCCGCACACGTCGCACGCGTGCGGCTTCACGCCCGAGTGCGACAGCTTGTGCATCTTGAACGACGACGTGTGGATGAACGACTTGCCGCACAGGTCGCACTGCAACAACACATCGCGACACTGATAATGACAAATTCATATGTTAAGACCACAGACATCCGATTATACAATTAGACTGGACAAGCCGCCAAGTTTATACGCAGTCCCAGTGTCGCAATTTCTTTTCGGTTCTTACCTGTGAAAAGTTATTATATTTCTTGGTAAATTTACTGGTTCATTGCGATGATGGCATGTTACAATTGCACAGGATGGCATTTTGGGACGGTAATTTCTTCTAATATTCGTGCGTCTTGACTCGTCTCACAGAGCGTAAACTGGCAGCCAGTGTATGCTCGTTGAGCTTACATTTGTCGCACTTAAAAACGCGGCTTGCCCCATCTCCTGTATTGGGAAATCTGTGGTTTGAATTGTAATGACAAATTCATTACTTGTTCCGACGTTTAATGACTAATCACGATGATGAGCAGTGCTCCCGTGAAGTTACTAATAAAAATATAAATCACTAGAAAACTAACATTTTTTTAATTAATCACCAACGATTAACAAATAAACTCGAGTGGGTGAGCCATGCATCGTCGAATGGGCTAGCTCCACTGGTGTGTTGTCAAATGACGATGAGCTAGCATAACCCCAGTAACATCCATTAATTTAATTTTACCTCTCATTTTTCACCACAATTTGTGTCTTCTTAGAAGAAACGAGTGTCCACAGTTGACGATATCATAGAAAATACCTAGACCAATGTTTGTACTGCCCGGGGATCGAACCCGGAACCCTTGTGTGTAAGAGCCGACGTCTCAACCATTGATCAGAAAACAACATTATATAAGAGTTTTGTATCGAAAACAATACCTGATAATTGAGTTTCCCGGTGTGTATATTGTTGTGTCGCTGCAGCGCGCCCTTCGACGGGAACAGCTTGTTGCACTCCTCGCACTTCCAGTCGCTTATACCTGCAAATTATACCACTCTTAGAGAATGGGTATTCTTATATATACCTGGTTCGTCTAATCCATAATAGTTATCAAGTATTTAAAAAAATAATTAAATAGCACAATAACCCTGCACCCGTTGCAGATAAATAAGAAAGAAAAAAAATATTTTAAAGAAAGAAATAGAAATAAAGGAAGAAATAAAGAAAGAATGACAAATAAGAAATAAATCTCTCGTTCTCTTTTCAACCTATAGCAGTCCACTGCTGGACAAAGTCTTCCCTATTTTACGCCCGATATCCCTAACCACCGTTTTCTATCAATAGAAAATATATACAAATTCTATATTAGGTATTTACTATGAGTACACGCGATTTTACCTAAAATCGCGTAAAATTGATTTTATTGTAAATATCATGCGTCTCACGATAACTTTAACACAACAAAAAATAACTTTAACACAACAAAAAAATATCATTAACGAAGAATTACCTTTATGCAATGCGATATGTATGTCGCAGGCCCGTTTGTGTTTATAGTGAGCGCCGCACACCTCGCAGATGTAGGGCGGCTTCGAGCCGTCGTGCTTCAACTTGTGCTGCTCCAGGCGAGCTGGGGACAACGCTACGTTACCACGGCTTCTGACGCTTGCATCATCATCAAATAATAATTCATTTATAAATAACAAAAAACTTGTATCAGGAGACCCTACTCTTTTTTAGCGTAAAGTTTATTTTATTAACACACTTTAACATAATAATAATTAAGAAAAAATAATGTATTTTCGAATCTTTGAAAGTATATGTACGCTATCCGACACTCTAACGGTGAAGGAAAACATCGTGAGGAAACCTGCGCACGACTGCGAAGATTCAAAGGTTGTCCTGAAGGCAGCCAATCTGCACTGGGCCCGCGTGGACAACTAAGGCCATCACACCTATACGGATAAGCCCGTGCCCCGTGGTGGGGACGTGTAATGAGCTGATGATGATGATGATCAAACTCAAAAATGCTTTTTTCAAATAAATTATTAAATGACACTTTTAAATCGTCAAAACAAAGTTATTTTTAATGAATCTACCACCGGTTGCTATCTACCAAGAAGACTCCGGCAAGAATTCGTGTAGTTACTCTTTTAAAAAATGGGTTTGATGTGGTGGATGATGTACCTACAAATTGTAGGACAGTCTAAAACTAGGTTTAAGACAAAAACAGCATTCCATACTCACACAATGACGAATATTTGGCATCACACTGGTCACACTTGTGCAATACTTTGGTCTCTTTCGTTTTCTTGGGCTTGTTCTCTGCAGGTGTGGCTCTGGTCTTGGGTGATCTAACGACCAACACTTTCTTTTTGCGGCCCCGACCACTCGTCTCCTCAGGAATGAAATTAGAACTATCGTCGTCATCTATATCATCAAAGTCGTCCATTTCCATTTTTGGTTCGAAGCCATTGTTGTACTGCGATTGAGATCTAAGGACAGAAACAAGTTTATATTTATGAAGACAGTCCAAACTTTAGAATCATCAGGTCATTAAACGTCCCCACCGAGGGGCACGAGCCTACCCGTATAGGGTGATTAGGCCTTAGTCGTCCACGCGGGCCCAGTGCGGATTGGACGACTTCACGCACAACCTTTGAATCTCTTCGCAGGTGTGCATGAAGGTTTCCTCACGATGTTTTCCTTCACCGTAAGAGCGTCGGATAACGTACATATATTTTTGAAAATTCGAAAACACATTACGTGTCGTACGTAATGTGTTTTCGACGTACGTGTCGGGATTTGAACCTCAGCCCTCCTGGTAGGAAGGCGACAGTCCACACCATTGAGCCACCGACGCTCTTTAAACTTCAAACTTTAGAATAATAATAATAAGTATCCACTGCCATTCACACAACGCCATCTAGCCCTAAACTAAGCATTAGCCTGTAATGTGAAACTTAACAACAGATAAACATATTTATGTAGTTTTTTTTGTAAGTACATATTACAAAAAACATATTATTATTTATTAGGGTCATGTTGCAGAATGTATATTTACCAATTTAAGAACTTTATGTAACCAACATGAGCAATAAAGGAAATATGAATATGAATATAGAAAACACCCAGACCACTATAAACAGATATGTACATACACAAATGTATTTACTGTCCGGGAATTCAAACCACAACCCTTGGTGTAATAGCCAATGTCTCAACCATAACACCAAATGGGTTGTCAAAGAAGAATCAAACATTGTTATGATAAATAAAAGTTGGACATATATTTAGTTTTCAGTTATTAATTGAAGCTGTCTCTTCTACTTCAGCAGTTTGTCCCACAGTAATTTTCCTATAATTACTAATTTTGTCATGCAAAGAGAAACAATATCACCAAATCATATGTGCTCTAAGAAAATGCTTGATTGTGCAAGTTGCATGGTCCTGACATACTTCTCTAGCTTGTTTCATATCCATCAATCCAGGTACGAAAACCTCTTTTATTCCTCATTCTGCTTGTCTCATTCTTCTTATGAACTTGATCAATTTGGTCCAGGTAAGTCCTTCATGGACGTCCCCACCTTGTGTGCCCTTCCACATTTGCACAATGAACCTGCTTTGCTATTCTCCTTTCAATCATGCACTAACATACCTCTTTCTACATTTAACACTACATCTCCTTTTAGACATGTCTTATATTATAACTGGTGAAATTTATCAATAACTAGCGGTATTACCCATGGAATAAGATATCAAACCATAGCCTACAAGGGCTTTAAATAAGCCCCTATTAAAATTACTTAGTACAGCACGCAATACAGTACTTTTTAAAATAAAAAATTCATTTCTTGTTACATCAGCTAGCTGCCAATGAGAGTTCCGTGAAAATCTGTACAGCCATTTCAGAGATTACCCGGAACAAACAACAGAATTAGAGGAAATGCGCAGGATCTCATAAAATCATACTTGGAAGAAAGAGTTCAGTTTACTGAATTAAACCAAGTCTCATTGAAAACTAAGCAAGTGGAATCTTATAGATCACGAAAAATGCATGTCAAATTAGGAGTGCCTCAAGGCAGTGTTGTAGGGCCTCTGCTTTTTTTGATATATATCAATGACATTACTAAGTTTTCTAAATATCCAATGGTCTTGTTTGCAGATGATTGCGCTGCAATCATTGAAAAAAGAGATACAATTAGTTATGAAAATGAAATTATTAATACATTAAATAGTTTAATAACATGGATGGATCATAATAATTTAGATATCAATTTAGACAAAACAAAAATAATTCATTTCTCCAAATCAACTATTATTAGAAATACTTATACAACTAAGTTTTTGGGTGTACATATAGACAGCAATATGAAATGGGAGACCCACGCTGTAGAAGTATGTAAGAGACTGTACAGATTTTCATTTGCTTTAACCAAACTTACAAAAGTTGCTAATCGGGAAACAGTATTGTCGGCGTATCATGGATTCGTCATGACTACATTGCGGTATGGAGTAATATTTTGGGGTAACTCATCTTATAGGGAAGTTGTTTTTAGAGCTCAAAAACGATGCATTAGATCAATTTTCAATCTGAAATCAACAGACAGCTGTTTTCCATATTTTAAATCCCTAAAACTGTTGACTTTTCCAAGCCTATACATTCTAGAGATTTGTTTATTTGTGAAATATAATCCACAATTATTCAAAAATGAAGAGATAATATTGGGATTCGGACTTCGACCTAGAAAACCGGCCATAGTGAGGATAAAATGCAAGACTGCACTAAGGAAGAAAAATGTCATTGGAATGGCACGGCAACTGTATAACAAGCTTCCAAAATACTTGTTAGATTTGGATGGAACGAAGTTCAAGGATGCCCTAAAAACCCTACTCGTGGAAAAGTGCTATTACAGAGTAGAGGAATATCTGGCTGATAAACTTGATTAGGCTGGTTATGAGAAAGTAATGGATTTACAATATTAATTAATTAGTATCATTAAAATTATATAGCATGTTCTTTTCTTTAAATAAATATTTGTATGACCCACCGGGTCAATAGTAGCGGAATGTAATATTTGTATGAAATCTCGTGTACCTATGATTTATAGCGAATAAATGGCATTTCATTTCATTTCATTTCGATGTATGCACCATATATTTATCATATTCATTTGCATGTAGTAAAAAAGGTTATTTTAATATTACAAACAGACATTCTAATTTTATTTATATGTACAGATAGATGAATATAACTGATGCCTGCATCATTAGGCTCACTCACCCATCACTAGTATCTTCTTTTTTGACATCATTTAGCACAGAACTTGAATCGTCCATTACATGCATATGCAGTTTATGAGCCGCTTCTCCTGCCGCTCCGCCGCTGTCACCCTGCACTCCACATTCACTGCATTCCCAACTAAAAGTAAAAATAATGTTACTCTACTATGTTATTGATCCAAATTTATTCTAAGCCTAAGTGAATAAGTTTTGTGTAAAAAAATTTACTATGTAGCTCTTAGATGAACAATGAACTAACTTGATGTTCAATCTCACTCAAAAAGTGTCTGCGGCGAAATTTTCATTCATAATCATGTCACTGGCTACATGTCATAGTGACAAAGATTTGTACAGTAATTATTGATTAATGGTAAGAAACCAACTCTTAATTATTGGCCCAATAAAATAACTGATAAAATGTAACTACCAAAAAGTTATACATTATTTTGCTCTGATCAGAAAGCTTACAGGACTTTGACAATATATTAAAGAACAATTGTAAGACAAGTTACATAAACATTGAAGAATAATTTACCTTTCATCCTTGACTTCTTTAACTTTTGCCTTGCGTTTGACTGTAGTTGCTTTTTTTCTTTTCTTTTCAGGTTTTCGCCGTCTTTTTTTTGCAAGAGGCTCATCTTCCGAGTCCATATCATAGTCACCAAAACCATCATTACAAGTAATTGCTTCATCCTTCACAGATTCTAACCTGATTTGCTGGGCAACATTAGAAGAGAAAAGAGGATTCTTGCTTATTATAGATTCAAAAGTTTCTTTCAACTTCATATATTCTAGTTCAGCTTGCTCTAAGACGTTGATAAGGTCTAAGCAGCTCTTACAAATATACTTGAGGCCATTTTGCGCGTTGGTCAAGTCGTGGCTCGTGAACTTCGAGAGGAAGGAGTGCAACGCCGTGCCCGAAGCACTAGTGCTTGTCGAATGAATGTCGTACGTGTCGTCGTTGCGTACCACGCACACCATGCACTCATGGGGTTCTGGTTTCACCAGCACCTCGATTTCCTTTTTGATGCCAATAACTAAATCATCTTTGATCTCTATTTCGCACTGTTGGACTTTTTTGTCGAGTTGCCCTGCGCTCTCTGCCATCCTGTCTAATAGCTATGCTAACGCTTATACAGTTTATTTTAGAATATCTAACTATATACGAGTATTAGCTAACATTTTATTTTAATATGTACAATTTATATCGTATTTTAGTCACAAAAACTTAAACAAAAAGCCGTGTGACAAGAAATTGACTCGACTCGACAGGTCGACACAAACAAGAAATCCATGACAGTTCTTTTTTTTAATTCCGTTTGAAAGTAAGGCATCTAACATTTTACAAGTCACTTCAAACATACACAAAATATTGATTGAAAAAACATATTTTGATACTTAAGAAAACACATTAATCCTAAAAATACATTTTGAAGATGAAAAGTTGTCACAGAAGTCGATTATTGTAACAAAATTCAAAGAATAGTTGAACATGGTTGAACATTACAGCACTAGCGCCATCTGTTAGCTGATGTGTTAATGACGCATGCGTATTAAGCACCTTCAAAATTCAAAAACTTTTCTACGCTATGCCATTAGTAAAATCAATTCATTTATTCACATACAATATGTCATCATCATCATCATCAGATTATTAAACGTCCCCACCGAGGGGCACGAGCCTACCCGTATAGGGTGATTAGGCCTCAGTCGTCCACGCGGGCCCAGTGCGGATTGGACTTCACGCACAACCTTCGAATCTCTTCGCAGGCGTGCATGAAGGTTTCCTCACGATGATTTCCTTCACCGTAGGAGCGTCGGATAACGTACATATATTTTCCAAAATTCGAATACACATTGGTACGTGTCGGGATTTGAACCTCAGCCCTCCCGATAGGAAGGCGACAGTCCACACCATTAAGCCACCGACGCTATGACAATATGTATTGTGGTTGAACTGTCATGAACTCATAGATGTCACCAATGACAATATCTTATAGGTAGAAATGCTTTAAGACTGTAGAAACAATTTTCCACAATAAATTCTTTTAACTCGTGCCTAAACTAATAAAATACGTTTATCTATTTATACCAAGAATATTACTTTTAATCTGTTTTACTTATCTCTTACTGCTAAGTTACTCGTGTGGGAATCAATACATAAAATAAATGTACAAATACCAACATTTATTTGGAGTTACTGTTTGTAACATTAACACCGTTTTAGACTACATGTGAATTTAAATATTACTGTTTGTTCTGGCTCATCTCTGAAATACCTGGACTGATTTTTAGTGGATTTTTATTGGCAGAATCAGATAGATAATAATTAAACTACTTCTATTTAAAAAATAAGTGATGTTGCAATATCCAAATAGATACTGTCCTGTACCGCGAGTAGCTCACGACACGACATAATATCGAAGCGATTTTAATAAAGTTTGGTATGAAGTTATCTAACTGACACTTTGCATAATCGCATTTGCTAGGTACGTTTTACTGCAGGTAAATATATAGAGATATCCCGGTCCTCCGCTTTTCTCATCAAGCCTACACCAGCGACCTTTCGCAAGTCGTCGGTCCATCGGGCCAAAGGACGTCCTACGCTACGCTTGTCAAGATGCGGTCTCTCTGTCGGCTTCAACTTGCTGATCCGGCGGGCTATGTCGGTAACTATAGTTCTGTTAAGCAGTGGCGGATTTACCAATAGGTTAAGTAGGCTGGCTGGAGAGTAACAAAACTATGTAACGAACCAGTGCTTCATTTGTCATTTAAAACTGTTCTTTATGGACTTAAATCGAATAAAGACGTCATGATTTTGATGCATTGTGTGAGCAACTAAGGGGACAATCTACTGTGAACTACCCCTGCGTGTGTAGTAAGTAAAAAGTTAGCCGAGTAAGCGGTGGTGGGCAGCGGAGTGTGGCGGCCCCACCCTCTCCGCTGACCCGTTGGCACTCGCTACTGTCGCCCGCCAGCGGCCGCTCGCGCGTCACTATACATCGAACACGCGCCAATTTCAAACTTGGAACCCACGCGGAACGCAACCACTTGCGCTCTAGACGTGTGTTTGTTTTTAAATTTGTGATCCCGATTGAGGCAAAAACACAGTGTAAAGTTTTGTGCTTTTTCAGTGGTTTGTGATTGGAGAAAGCAACAGATACTTTGCAATACGTTTTTCTGGACATCAAGGAGCGTATTCAACGAAGGTAATTTATTTTTTTACCTATTTTGGTTGGGTCTACTCTGGTAGTATCTAAATCCTACCTCAATTGTTATCCATATACTTATTGTGAGTTGATATCTACGTGCCTACTTATATCAAACATTTGCTGTACGGTACTATCTGCAAATGTTAGATATCGCAGCTGTACCCAGGAGGATCTAATGATAGAGTCCGATAATGCTGTCACTAGGGCTGCTAAAATTTTCATGTATTTGCCTTCGACACGCTAAGAAGGAGAAGACCAACATAGGATCTACCAGTACATGGTTAATGCTCGCGGGGACGACTGGCCCTACAAATAATATTCTATTGTTTTTACGCGATAAGTAAGTTAAGAAGTGTAATATTGGTAGATTATTTGTTAGCACAGATTTCTGAATGACAGCATAAATAGGCTTGTCAAGTGTAAACAGTTGAGGCATGCACACACTGCGTGTCGGGGCAAAGTTTCCCATGCGAGGTGCAGCCGCGAGCACGAAGCGTACTTCCGATGCGCTCACCCCCTAACTTTAACCGGTTTAGTTCTACACCGGTGGTATCTGTTCACTACTTATTATCCTGCAGTCTACGGTGCACCATCATATTCTGTATATATAAAGGTAGATACGCCATCCGTGCCTTAAAAACGAACAGCCAAACAGAATACAGTTGTAGGCTCTTTGTTTAGGTAAATGTACGCTCATTCGAAATATGTGTATGTGTGCTGTCACTGCATTTGGAACACTTTTTTAGATTGTTTTGTTAGCATATCACGAATCTATACTTTTTACATCATTGATGGTGCATACCATTTTTGTATAATATTTAATGGAAACACCTCTCGTTACTGTATAGATACGAGTACTAATTTTAAAACACCTAACTCAGGTTTGTCTCTGAACCATATATACAAAATGAACCTTTACTGATGTTCTTAAAAAGCGTGTTTCTGAAAAAAGGATTAAATAAAATAAATTCATTGTTTACGTACGTTTTATTCTTTATTTTTTATGCAATGTTTATATGTATAATTGTTTTTAAAGTTATTTTTCATGATAAGTTGTAATGAGTTAGGTTCTTAAGCTTTTTAGGTATGCGCAAAGTAACGGATAAAGTAATAAACATAACAATACAATCACGATGTCCACAGCAGGACAAACATCTTCCCAATGACTATAATAATTTAGGTTTGGTCCAGCTGCGTTTGCATATTAGCTTGCATGAGGCTTTACTGGGATAAACATACTTCAGACCTTATTTAAATCGTATTTGCAGCCTAGAGTCCATTTTTGGACCAAGCTAACAAACTTTGTCTTGAGATTTTATACTGAAAAAACCTATGCAGATATCTAAAAAAATAAATACAGTGCGCGGTAGGAAGTAACCCGTTGAACATTAGATACCTTTTGCGTACTTCATCAAGGTCGTGTGAATTTTCTTGAGGTCGTGGGTGCTTGAGTTTAATACAATTATTGTATTATGCCACAAGCATATTGTGCTTGAATTTCATTACTTGATCTAACAAGATCTGGTATTCCGTAAAATGGAGATTAAAAGTAGACGATAACTGAATTCTCACATATGTTTGGCACAAAGGTATTTTTTATGTTTTAAGTACCTACACAATACATATGCTTCCTGTAATAAATACTTTGTTTACCAGAGACGCCTTAAGCGTCACAGACTATAGATTCTTCATTGTGTTTGGATTCCTGGCATTCTCTCTTTAACCTATCGCAGTCCACTGCTGGACATAGATTTCCTCCCAACGACCACTAGCCTAATAAAAAAATTTTCGTTGTCTCCTACATTTTGCGCCAGATATCCCGGTCCTCCGTTTTTCTTATCCAGCCTCCACCAGCGACCTATCGCAAGTCGTAGGAGAGCGTCCTACGCCTTACATGCCGAGACGAGGTCTCCACTCCAGAACTCGTCTACTTCAATGGCCATATTCCATGTTTTGTCGACATACGTCCGGCCGGACCACTGCCACTTTAACTTGCTGATCTGGCAAGTAATGTCGGTAACTTTAGGGATTAAATCATTTCTTATCTTGTCCCTAAGACAGACTCCGAGCATAGCTCGCTGCATTGCACGTTAAGTCACTTAGAACTTGTGACCCATTTCCGCAGTCAGTCACCGACGTTCTATATATAAAGCCGTAGGTTTTTTTTAAATTCCTTTCATCCCCCTGATATTATGGTCAGGGACTTAGTTTGTTTGATTTTCTTTTTTATTTCTTATTAGCCGTAGATATTCCCTAATACAGTCTGAGTAATGTGAAGCACTAGTGTGTGCTAAGCTCCGTTGTATGACGAGCAACGGGGAGCCCCAGATGGGCATGCGACCGCACCTGCACTTCTCTAGAATATAGCATTTTTATATTGTTACTTGTACGTTCAAAATTGATAAATTTGTATTTATTTTATTTGGAACACTAAGAACTTTTAGATTACCCTTTATGTATACGCGTAGTTAACAACGGAAAACCATATTATTACAAAGGCATAGACAAGTATTCGCGTTTTAATTAAATATACGCAAAAAAATGATAAACGAAAAAAATGTAAAAAAAAGTTAGAGGACGCAAAACAAATTAGTCATTAGTTTACCAAGGTGTTATTGAAGTTTTAACCACTTGAAACTTTGAGAAATATCTCCAGCGAGTGACAGTTTAGTATTAACTTGCCTAATGGTAATCTTGTTAGTGCTCCAGATATATTGACATATATATTGACATATATATTATATTGACAAAGTGCTTTCACACTACAATCAATGATATAAAAAGTATAGATTCGTGATATGCTCACAAAACAATCGAAAAAGTGTTCCGAGTGCAGCGACAGCATACATACACATATTTCGAATGAGCGTATATTTAACTAAACAAAAGCCTATAAACTGAATACTCTTTGGCGGTTCGTTTTTGAGGCACGAGTGGCGTATCTACCTTAATATATACAGAATATCATTGGCTACATTATAAAAAGTTTGTGTCAAACTACACATGTTAGTAGTGTTGAACGCAACATGGGTATCAGTGCGATCGGCCTCGATTCTCTAATTCCCTTGGCTCGGGCTGCTGAGCAGGCTCACCTCACGTCACACACGTGCAAACCGTACACGCCGCCTCACTCACAATTTGATCACAATTCTACTCATTTACTTGACGTTATGATACCATTATGACACTTTGCAATCCGACTGTAAACTGAGTACCTATTCTGGTACAACTTGGATGTTAAATGTTTAAAATGGTAAATGAATAGTGGAATGAAAATATCCAATTAAAATGTACCATAAACATAAAATAAACATATACTTACTATGTGGCAAGTAGATGCACAAACACGAGGAAACGTCAACCAAAAATGTCCGAGCCGACACATACGTACCTATAGTGATTTTTAAATTTCGACCTTAACGCGTCATAGAAAGAGTACAAAACCAAAAGCACAAGCACGCTACTGTCATAATTATATGTAGCGAGCGACATGATTATGAATGAAAATTCTGCTCAACTGATGCGATGGGCAGAATTCTGCCGCAAACACTTTCTGAGTGGGATTGTGCATTCATTTAGTTTATAGTTTATTAAAGCATAAAACATAAGGAATGAGTGCAGAATTTTACTATCGAGACACAACAACGATCCGATTAGCACACTTTTGAGTTAGCGGAATTGTGACTCTGGAGTACGGTGCGCAAAACATGTAACAGTGGTTCCGAGTGAGTTGCGCGGGCGCAAGCGAAGCGCGACGCGGTCACGACACCCGTTCGCGACGACCTACCCTTCATACTCTTTATGCACTAAAAAGCTCTATATCCTATGAAATATACTGAACTCAAGGCCCGTATCCTAAAACGCGACTCAACGTTGATTTTTGTTAAATTGAGCTAGAAAGGGATACCGTTATATACGATAAATAGCGGCGAATTTTCGAAATCATATGTAGAAGGAAGGAATACCTTGTGAAGAAAAACATCGTGAGGAAACCTACATACGCCTGCGAAGAGATTCAAAGGTTGTGCCTGAAGTCTGTCAATCCGCACTGGGCCCGCGTGGACGACTGCGGCCTTTACACCATATACGGGTAGACTGCGCTCGTGACTCTCGGTGGGGACGTATTATGAGGTGATGATAACGATGTTTCGCGGTATCACTTACCGCCAGGTCTGCTCGGTTACGTATCTATGAAATAAAAAATATATCATGCGGTAGTTTGCGGATATTCATTGACGGCAAGGCCGTAATCTTATCCCTCAGATTATATTTGTAACTAATAGTTAACCTTCTAGTTAACATACAATATCGAATTTCGAAGGCTCCTCTCTTCAACCTATTGCAGTCCACTGCTAGACATAGGTCTCCCCCATTTTGCGCCAGACATCCCGGTCCTACGCTTTTCCTCGAAGGCTACGAGTGACAAAATTATGTTTTTTTTGTCCTTTCATCATCATCAGCTCATGAAACGTCCCCACCGAGGGGCTCGAGCCTACCCGTATAGGGTGATTAGGCCTTAGTCATCCACGCGGGCCCAGTGCGGGTTGGACGACTTCACGCACAACCTTTGAATCTCTTCGCAGGCGTGCGCAGGTTTCCTCACGATGTTTTCTATTTTGTCATTTAATACATGTTATTTAATTACCTACACTCGTGGTCCGAATCCCAGGCTTTGCCTATGGGGTGAAGCGATGTCTGTACTTGAAACTCTTGGGGACAATGTGACATATGGACATTGGTGCTAGCAATTCTAGCTCAGATGTCAAATCATCGGCTCCTAAACAAAATTTAATTAATTATAACATAAGTGTTTAAAGTCGCTATGGTAAAACCCAATAGTATTGTATAAACTTGAAATGAGAACCATGTAAAACCAATTTTTTGAAAAATTAACTACAGGAGTTTCTTGCCGGAGTCTTCTTGGTAGATAGCACTCCTCCGAACCGGTGATAGGATCATTAAAATTAACTTCTTGACGATTTAAAAGTGTCATTTATTGATTAATTTGAACTTCCAAAATATTTGGGATATTAAGCTAATCCAAGTTACTACCGATTGCCGTTGGAGCAGACGTACTGTGGAGTGTAGGTCGTCTTGACAAGGCTAGATGAGAAAAGCGGAGAACTTTGAAATCTGGCGAAACAAGGGGCTGACCAATGTTCAGCAGTGTACTGCGATAGGTTGAACCGCCACCGAACGGGCGTCAGCCAACAGTTCAAAACAATAACGTCACGGACACGGCTAATCTATTTCTCAGAATAATAGTTACCATAATTGTATTTATGTTCGTTTGCGTATAAAATGGATCGTTTGTAATAATTGGACCGTTTTACTGCAAGCTTTCACCAATCTAAGCGTGTAATGAACTTCTGCAACGAACTTCGCCAGTTCTGTCCGTTACATATCGCAGTAATGACTACACTCCTGTGTTATGCTTCTTATTTTTGGGATAAGAAGTAAAAATTAAAAGAAAAAAAATAACATTTTATATAGTATATAGTCGACATTGAGCAAATTGTGGTTAGAGCTTCATTGAATCAATATTTTAGAAATTAGAACGAAACACGAGCACTTCTAATAAAACAATGAACAAATTATGAATAATTTTATAAATTTTGTGGCATATGTTCATCATCTTCAGCTCTGGCAGGCGGGTTGGTGAGCTCAAGCATACGCCGGCACCGAAGCCATGCTGCTGTTTCTTATGGCACCAAGAACAATAAAAATAAAAGCAAATTATGTACTAGAAAAGTAAGGCCAATGTCACCGCCCAAGCAAGGAAGTAACGTGCCTTACAGCCTGCATTTCCACGCTGAATAGTCAACTAGGTAATAGGTTGAGCCCTTCGGTTGTCTGACAGTCATTTAGTTTTATAACCAACGTAGGGTACAAGCGGTAAGCACTCAATCTTCGAGTCCCAAGATACTGTAATTTTAAATTTCTTCAAATAATACAAGACTTGCCTTCTAGATTTTGATTAGGTTCTTGTTATCTGCACTTACCTGATATTATACTAATGTAATAATAATAAAAATTTAACGGCATTCACACAGGGTCACTCAACCCTAAAACAAAATATTTCTGATATGTAACGAATAAGTTAAATAAGACGCTCATGTCAATTAAGGTTTTGTTCCATAAAATGGTAGATAATTCATCAGCAGCTCATTACACGTCCCCACCGAGGGGCACGAGCCCACCCGTAAGTATCAGTAGATAATTGCAGAACACAAATTGACAAATAGTTTTTGTAATAAAACACTTATAAATAAATAGACACCGAGACCAAAACTAGTGTATGTCGTTTCTAAGATAGAGCAAGCTCGCGAATCTGCTTTAACGTAATCTTGTTGTTTGTTTCTCAATATCGACTGATATAAATCTTAACTGAGCGTATTGCAAAGGCCGAGGTGATTGACGGCAAAACAATGGTCATATGCAAATGTTCGGCTAGAAAGCGAAATGCAGTGCGCGTCGCGCCCGCGGATTTTGACGCGGTTTTTTCCGCTTTCTAAGTACGAAGCCTTAGACGCGTACGCCTCACTGTCTTATCAAATGTGTTATATATGTGGAAGATCATTGCTAACATCACTAGAAACTTTTACTGATTAACATTAGAGCGGAGCCCCATTTAAAGGGCCAGAATCACATTTCTTTGTCCGCTGTAGTACTTACTTCAAATGTACATGGGTTGCGGTGTGATTTACCATCAGGTGAACCGTTTGCTCGATTAGCCTATATTCTATAAAACATAGTTTTTAAAATTCATTGATATACACAGGCAAATTGACTGTAGTATTAAATTTGTTGAAATTTGTCGGTGTGTGAGTGTGTGACGGCTATTTTCGAAATAAAATATAATTATTGTGACATTGTGAAACTGTATGTGTCTCTGTTTGTTTTCCGTCTTCACGATAAAACAGAGCGACATATTGACATTGTGTATCTTTGTAGCGAATAAACTCAAAAACTACTTTGTTTCACTATGTGAAAGCTACATTCACTATTAGTAACATAGGCTTTATTTATACTAGAAAAAAATAGAGATCCTTACTTAAACTAATGGAACGTGGTTGTAAAATCTAGAAATAAAGATCCTTACTTAAACTGATGGAACGTGGTTGTAAAATTTAGAAATAACTTCGCTACTTAAAACTTTGTGGCCAACTATTAATTATCGATACCACAGACATCCGAATATACAGTTAGACTGGACAAGCCGCCAAGTTTATAGGCAGTCCCATCGACTCGCAATTTCCATGTCCATGTCGCAATTTCTTTTCGGTTCTTACCTGTGAAAAGTTATTATATTTCTTGGTAAATTTACTGATTTATTGCGATGATGGCATGTTACAATTGCACAGGATGGCATTTTGGGAAAAAACGGTAATTTCTTCCAATATTCGTGCGTGTTGGCTCGTCTCACAGAGCGTAAACTGGCAGCCAGTGTATGCTCGTTGAGCTTACATTTGTCGCACTTAAAAATGCGGCTTGCCCCATCTCCTGTATTGGGAAATCTATGATCGATACACTACAATAACCACTTTAGGTATTATTTTAATACTTGAAAGACCAAACTTTTGGACTTATGGTCCATAAGTCCAAAAAAGATATATATTTTTTGTTTATAACTTACTTATATACAAAAAAATACTACTACTTAGTTTATTCATTACAAATACCTATTGGTAATGAATAAACTAAGTAGTCGTGTGTAGGCTTAGCGTAGCGTTCCGCAGCACATATTGTTTGTACGCCTCAGTCTTGTAAGGGCTCTTATTAAGCTTTACGATACGATGCACGTTTACATTTTACATGTTGTATAAAATGGTTAGAACAATATAAAATACTTAGCACCTAGCGAGCGTGAACACTGCGAAAGCGATTTGTACTATGATTGTTACGTTGAGTGTTTAAAGCGATATTTATCTAGAAATGGTTTCTACGTTATAGCATAAAGCTATTTTAATAGCGTCATGTGCATATACAGTTAATTTTGATTAGATTTCATTTCATTTTATTTATTTGTTCAATAACAATGTTCATTATAAACACAAAAACTACTTCGTATATATATATATATATGGTGTTGCGGTTGAGAGGTCGACTGCAACGTCAAGGGTTCCGGGTTCGATCCCCGGACAGTGCAAACATTTGTGTGCATGAACATGTCTGTTTGTAATGGTCTGGGTATTTTCTATATATAATATGTATGTATGTATTACAAAAAAATTTTTATATTGTTATGTTTATCCGTTGTTTAGTACCCATAATGTATTATATGTAGCCATAATGAAGCCTAGGCTTCACACTTAACTTGGGGCTAGATGGCGCTGTGTGAATGTCAGTGGATATTTATTATTATATAACTAAGAACTTTGTCTGTAATACTGCTAAAACCTAAAACCAGCGTACAATAGTGATAAGAATCCACCAATCAAAATCATAAATTTATAATTTAAAAATGTAATGCATGTTCTTATGCTCGCAATTATTATCATGAATAGCCTAATGAGTATATTCAATATTCGATGCTGAACAAAAGCGCCTAATTAATACTCGAGGACCGATCCCAAGCATCATCATCATTCATCTGGTTGAGGGTCGGCCTATGCTTCTATTACCTACGTGGACGCCATTCGACAGCCTTTGCGCCCTAACGATAGTTAAAAGGTTCAACAATTTGCCGAAGGCGGAGCTGAGGTTAGGTGGAATAGCAAGCATCATCATCATTACAGCCTAAATTTTCCACTGCTGAACGAAGGCATCCCCTTATAACATGCGAACCGATACATTGCAGTTGATATTTATCTGCACCCGCCACCTTAGTCTCATCAGTCCATCGGGTCGACCTGTAGGCATCACAGCATTACTAGGGGAGTTCTCTATGAACTTCTCTATTCTCTCTTCAACCTATCGCAGCTGTACAAAGGTCTCCCCCATTTTAGCTCGATATCCCGATCCTCCGACCTTCAGCGGTCAGCAGCGACCTTTCGCAAGTCGTCGGTTGATTATAATGTAAGCTGTGTTTGTTGCAGAGGTGATCGTAGCGAGTGTGTCGTTGGCGGCATGCGTCCGCACCGGTAGCGGCACCATGGCCGCCGCCCTGCTCCTCGCGGCCGTGCTGCTCGCGCACGCGCCGACCATACACTCACAAGGTAAATGGCAGATTTACTGGATTTATTCTAACCTTTTTAGTTTCAAGTGGTCTTCGGTAAGCAATATAGTTCTCAGTCTTTACATATTTACCTTTTTTTCGGCGTAGATGGCTCACAGCCCAAAAAAAATGCAACGTGCCCAGAGTGGGACGAAAACCTCGGCTTAGGTTAGGGGGGTACCTAGTATAAGTTTGGGGAGATTAGCGACCGGATACGTGCCAGTAACGCGAATAGGGACTGGTCGAACACAGGGACTCGCGACGAAGGCTGTATTTATCATCAAATACGCTTTGTGAACTGGAAATGGAATCTCGTGATTGTATAGTTGATAAATTTTAGTCAACCGCGATTTAATAGCTTCAAATAATTTATTTTCATAATATACATAGGTATACCACAGTGGATACAACTGTTTCGATAGATAGGTGCGCAGTGGCAATATCGTGCGCAATGGCAATTTCCAAAAGATATGCAGTTAGTAAACCATGAACTCGTTAAAGTTGCTATTCGTATCCAATTGTTCATATAGTCCATTCTGTCTAATGGTGTTACCAATTAAAATATATAAAACATAACGAATGAGTGCAACATTTGACTATTGATAAACATTAACTATGAGCAATAACTAAACCTATGCGCGCTTTTCGCAATTAATTTTCGGTCCCAAATCTCAATAAACTTGAAGTCATCAACAGCTTTACATGAATTTACAGATTTTACAATGTTGCGTCTTCGACGTCATCATCCTCAGCTCATTAAACATTCCCACCGAAGGGCACGAGCCTACCCGTAAAGGATGATTAGTTACAGTGCGATTGTTCGACTTCACGCATAACCTTTGCATCTCTTCGTAGGCGTGCCCTGATTTCCTCACGATGTTTTCCTCACAGTAAGAGTGTATAAACGAACATATTATTTGGAAATTTTGAAAATAAATGGGTACGGGCGGGATTTAAACCTGCACCAATGAACCACCGACGTCGTAGCGTTTTAAATTATACAAGTAAAATCTAGGTTCCATATATAACTTGTCCCCATTATTAGTGAATTAATTGCATGCGTTTTGTCGTAATTAGTTAATGACTTCCTCCAAACACTGAAACAACACGCAAGCATATTATTTTCCTTTGCAGTTACGCACAATATTGCAAACACCAGTACGTTTATACTTAATTAAAGGAATATTGTAATTACCATCCAATGGCCACTCTTAATTTGATGTTGGATGTAAGTATTCTTTTTAAACTTGATATCCCTATAGCTTGAGCTGCATTAAACACACAAAAAATGTTTGACTAAGCGAACTTCATATATCATATATCATGTACCTATGTAGTCGTAGAGAACTTAATATATAAAAAAATATGATACCTATAATGGATTCTATCTAAAACCTATGATGACACAAATAAATTATTAGAAAGATTAACTTGGTGGTTAAAAAAAGCACAAACACCTCGTACGCACGCACATAATACTACACACGCACTACATTCACTCACACATACATACATACAAATGTAATGATATAATGTTTTATATAATATTTATATTCTATACTTTAGTTGGTTGCCCTTATGTATTTGATTTTGTTTAGTCTTATTTATTATTACAAATAATAATTACGTCTTTTGCAAACCGAATTGTCTTAGTAGGCATGGTATTTAACATACGTTTTCCAATTTAGCGAGTATCTATTTCAATGCAATGTAATGTTTCAATTGCATGCTAATGTCCAATATACAATAATTGCAATGTCTCCATAGCTTTGAGCATTGGCCCGTGTTGCAAACGTCCCATGCGTGGGCCAATAATTGGCGTGCATAATTCGCAGTACGCTGGATTTGTATGATTCGGCAATACATTGATTACTGTGACCGCATTTACATTTCTGTACTCCTAAATTCGGTTTAGCTGAAATCATCTCATCTCCAGGATAACTGTTACAAAAAGAACACGGGCTAATCAGAATTAATGTCGTAGGAATGCAGTTAAGTTAATTTGACAGCGGTAACGTTCCACTGCTGCAAGTATCGGTGGCTCAATGTGTGGACTATTGCCTTCCGATCGCGAGAGCGCAGGTACAAATCCCGCCACGTACCAATGTGTATTCCAATATTATTATAATACGTTATCCGACGCTCTTACGGCGAAGGAAAACATCTCGAGGAAACCTGCGCACGCCTGCGAAGTGATTCAAAGGTTGTGCGTGAAGTCGGCCAACACGCAATGGGCGCGCGTGGACGACTAAGGCCTTTACACCCGCGTACGGTAGGCTCGTGACCCTCGGCGGGGATGTTTAATGAGCTGATGATGATGAACGTCCCACTGATAGTGAAGGGTTTAGCCATTATACTACGCTTATTACTACGCTTCGTACATAGATGTAGGTTATGCCGCGCGATTCTGATTCTAAGGCTTCGTAGTCGGATTGCAGATAGCACTACCTATTAGAAGTTACGCAAAACGTTTAAGCAATACCTACCTACACATATCGGTCTTCATAATATAATGAAACTGACAAAAAAATCTGTAAATGAAATCAATCTTTTAATTGTTAAATATATTATGCATGAATTACAATAGTTAATCCATAAAATTAACGCTCGAATAAAGATCATTCATACTTTTTTAATATAGCACGTTACAGCTTATCAATAGAACAAATGTGAAATGATTTCAGGGTGAATTCCCTTTGTCTGCACTTTTAATATAAAATTATTCTTCTGTACATAGCCGATAAAAGGTAATATTTTTAGTAGCGTGACACATAGCTCGACGACGGTGAAAGGTGAAGAATCACACAGAACTGTCAATTCATCAGACGCCATGTCATTGGACAAGATTTAATAACTATAACTGAACCAATATCGCGTACCTCGTGGGTGGAACCGCAGTGAGAGAAAGCCACTTATAAGTGCTTAGAAGAGCTTGCACTAAGACACAAAATATTTCATTAAACGTCCCACCGAGGGGCACGAGCCTACCCGTATAGATAGTACCCATATTACAAACTAAATGCTTAGTTTGGGACTAGTAGATATTTATTTATTGTATTTACTTATAGAAATGCGTTATGCAAAGGATGGTTAATAACACTAGTACGGTTACATAATGTTCTAAGAATGTAGGCTACATTGGAGCCTAATTGCAGCCGTCGCGCACCTTACGTGTCTAGTAATATATTGTTTACAAGCATTATTTACCGATGTCCATCACGACTAGTTTCTCAGAATTATACAAAGAATATACCAATGTAGTTTTCTATATCCCATAATTACAATTAATATTATTTTTATGACAGTTTTTCTATCAACAATATTATAAAATTAAACACAGTTGGAATGCATATGTTATTATTAGTTAACATTAATCTTAAAACCATTTGAGAATTAGCCAATGACACCTGCAGTTCTTCTATGGGCCTCATTCTTTTTTTCCTTATTTTTTGTTAATTTAGCAAATAACAATCTTAGATAAACACAAATTGATGCGTGCATCTTGTACATCCGAGGGTACTCGAGGTGGCAAAGAAGAAAGATAATTCTTTTAATCTTGATTGAAAGGTTTCGATAAAATGTCTTGGTTGCTTACAGAAAATCTATAAAATATCTTGAAATATCATTTTCTTCCGCTGGGCTACTGATGCTTCTTTAGGAGCTTTTATTCGCTACTTTCCACTAGAACCTGTCTTTAGATACATTCTGTCAATTTAATGTATTTATTTATTTTAATGCGGAACGATAATATAAAGTGAAAAACTATATAGTCCTCAGTGCAGGAACTGGAGTATTCCAAATATAATCAATATAGTACGAAATGTCCGCTTCAAAACTGTGTCACGTTGACGACACCAACATAGTGTAATATAGGAAATTAAAGTCCCATTCATACTGAAAAAAAAGAAAATATTTAGGCAAATCGCAGCGTAGGGTATGCAAATACTACGGCAGTACACATTATTGATACAAGCAATCAGGGTGAGTGACCGGCCGCCACGCCGGCCGCACGCGATCTCTAGCAAAGGGACTGCATGCTGACTTTTCTTTTGCCACAACTAGTGTCCCCTACTGGGCGCAGGTCACCTCCAATAACTTTCATATGTAGTCTTGGAGGATGTCATGTGTGTGCAGTGGCAGTGGGCTGGTCACTTATGTCGCAGAACCGATGGTCGTTGCAGCAGATAAGTTCTGGAGTGGAGATCGTGTCTTGGCAAGCGTCGCGTAGGTCACCCTCTGGCCCGATAAGCGGACGACCTGCAAAAGGTCACTGGTGGAAGCTAGATGAGAATCGGGAATTCTGGCGCAGTGAGCCTATGGAAGAGCGCCCAGCAGTAGACTATGATAAGTTGAGGAGAGGGACCCACTGTGCTAATCCAGTGCAAGTTGGTGTTGGCAGTAACTCTTCCTTACAGGAGATTACTTTTGTAATATAAGTGCCCCATTGCAATAATAATGGTCTGATCGCTGCTTGATCCGAGGAAAGTATGTTAGAAGAAAAGTTAAACTTAATTCATAAGTCCGAAGTGCTTTTACATGGTAAATTTAAAAACTTGCGACCCACTTTTCGTTTGCATATCTAGATATGAATGTCTGAGTTTTAAAACAATGCTATCGCATGACAAACAGTAAACACTGGTTCCTTATATCCCTGTAATATATTGCAGCAAAAAAACATGTACGCCGACTTACAGTTAATTCATGCATTACACATAAAGAAATTCATACAGTATTAATGATATAAAAATTGGACAGCGTAATTAATTTTCCATGCACTTGGTTATTCAAGCGTGATCTAGGTACTAGTAGAGCTTAGCCATAAACTGAAACCTAGAATTTCTGTAAACATACAACTATTTGTCTTGTCAATTTATTAAGATATTGCGAATTGAATATCTGATAACCCTTTATGATGATACTTTTACTTGAAAGGGACTTAAGTCGTGTACTTCGGCTGCTAAATAGAACTGTTTATAAAATCGACGATTATTTTGATATATGAAATTTGATGATAAGTGAAGACCTATGTTTAGCAGTGGATTGCAATAGGTTGAAGAGAAACTCCGATGTTTTATATTGTATAAAATGAATGAATATGAATGATGTAAAAATGGGTACTTAATAAGGTACCTATCGAAATTTTAAATATGAACTTTAAATATTATGTTTTTACTAAAACTAAAACCTTAAAAATTAAATATCATAACTAAAATAAAAAAATGTAATAACTAAGTAAAATAATTAAAAGAACCCCCTTTGGTAAAGTTCGAAGACACTGCAGCGTTACCCCTTTGAATAAACTAAACTAACTTTGACCAAGGTAGCTGCCAGATCTTCGGTCTCCAGTAATGTCGACTAATCGTTTGGAAATTTCTTTAAAAAGCCTAATAGCGCTAGGCCCCACGGACCAGGGTCTCGACACGAATGGACAAAGTCATATTCAGAGCCTAGACCCCTGTATTTGCACGTTTTGGCTTTTTCAGCCGCTTCACACGCCGCACCAGCTCTGTGTTGGTTCCATGTAGATGGGAAGGGGCTAGTGTGTCTGAACAGGTAGCAACCCACACCAGCACCCGGCCCAACTTCCATGGAATCAAACTCATAAATATGAACTGTCTTGGCAAATGGTAGACGTGGTCACCTGACACAAGGATAAGTATGATTGTTAATAATGAAACCGACTACACTGTACTTAATGAGAAACAGAAGTGGAAGCAACTATTATGAAACACCAATGTGTTTCATATAAACAACAATACAATAGTACAATTACTATTTTCAGTTTTTATTGTGAATTACAAGAATTATGCTAAGCGTTTAATTCCTTGTCTGCCGTGCGTTTTCTAAAAGTTAATTACATCTGACCAATGACTAGCTACCACAATAATATTTTCAATAACTGTTTCAATAACTTTTAGACCATGTTCTTGTAAAGACAAAAATGCCTTGCAAAGTGCTGGTCTTAGACTCAATGATAACCGATCATTTTCCGGTTATGTTTTGCCTTGAAAGTAGATCGCATGCTAATCTTAGACCACTCAGAACAATTGTCAGGACCGATTACGCATCAGTTGTACAAACTCTCGATGGTGCGGACTTTTCATCTGTCATGTGTACCCGTAATGCAGACACGGCGGCTGATAGGCTGGTAGCCATCATAACCAATACGATAAACGCTCATACAAAAAGTTTTGTAACCAGTGGTAAGAAAACAATTCTAAAGCCGTGGATCACCCCAGGTTTGCTCCGTTGTATGCGAAACCGGGATAACATTCATAATAAGCTACGTCACGACCCGGAAAATGAAATGCTCGAGGTAACTTATAAGAGGTACCGCAATTATTTGAATAACCTTCTCCATAAATTGAAGCGCGAATATCAAAGAGCTGAATTTGATAAGGCAAAAAATAACCCCAAAGCTATGTGGAAAATGGTAAAAAATGTAACTAACTCGACCTACAATACAGAACATCCGCGTGAACTCCTAGGTAAACATTTGGATCCCCGAGTAGCTTTAAATTCCGTCAATGAATATTTCGTTAACATTGCGAAAGATCTGGCTGCTAAAATGGCTCCCTCAGCAACAACTACCCCATCAGAACCCTTTGTACAAACAAGCTCCTTAGTGCTGGTCGAGACGGACCCCGAAGAAGTGGAACGCATTATTTGTAGTTTGCGAAACGATTGCTCCCCAGGATGGGATAAAATCTCTGCTGCAGTTGTGAAAGCCTCCCGAACTGTCCTAATACCACCTATCACCCACATGTGTAATCTGTCGATTGCCTCCGGTGTCTTCCCGAAGGTACTCAAGAGAGCCATTGTTACCCCAATATTTAAGAACGGTGACAGAGGTGAAGTGTCTAGTTATAGGCCGATTTCGGTCCTGCCAGTTTTGTCGAAGGTTTTGGAGAGAATACTAAATAATGCCCTCGTCAAGTTTGTCAATAAATATAATTTGATATCAAATAACCAGTTCGGGTTTAGATCTGGAATCTCGACTGAAGATGCTGTCGCTAGTATAACAGATGAGTTAGTAGATAAACTTGACCGTAAGAAAAAATGTTTTGGTGTGTTCCTTGATCTTTCCAAAGCCTTCGATACGGTCTCAATACCTACCTTGATAAATAAACTGGAGCATCATGGTATTCGCGGCAATGAGCTGAAAATTTTTATTAGCTACCTTCGGAATAGAGAACAATGCGTTAAGATTGGCCCATACCTGAGTGATATACATACCATCAACTACGGCATTCCCCAGGGTAGTATATTGGGCCCACCCTTTCAGCTATATGTTAACGATCTTTGCCAACTTCAAATATCTAATTGTAGTATATTTGCATACGCAGATGATACTGCTCTTCTAGTATACGGTAATGACTGGAGAAGTGCTAGACAAAACACTCAAGAAGCTCTAAAAATTGTAATGAATTGGCTCTCAGCAAATCTCCTCACCTTGAATTTGGATAAGACGCAAATAGTTCCCTTCTACATTTCATCGGCATCCGCTCCATCGTCCAACGAATCTCATATTGTCATGCATACCTGTATTTCACCATCAACAACATGTGGCTGCCACCCTCTAAACATTACTAGCAGTGTCAGATACCTTGGTGTAATTATTGATTCCAAATTAAAATGGCATCCCCAAATAGAAGCACTCAAGAACAGGGTGCGTAAACTTATTTATATTTTTAAAACAATAAGGCACTTGGTTGACAAAGATACGGTCAGAGTGATATATATTGCCTTATGCCAATCCATACTGTCTTACTGTATTCCGATTTGGGGAGGGGCTGGTAGTACTGTTATGCTTAACTTAGAACGAGCACAAAGAACTATTCTAAAGATAATGACTTTTAAACATATTCGGTACCCCACCAACTCACTATACCTAGAGTGCCAGGTCTTAACGGTTCGGCAACTATACATACTTAGAAGCGTATTGCGAAGACACGCCGCGCTCCCTCTAGACGTGAACATCCTCAGCCACCGTCGAGCCTCGACCCACGTATGTCCTACAATAAAATGTCGAACTGCTTTTGCAAAGCGTCAGTATGCGGCCCTGTCCCCCGTTCTATATAACAAGATACATAGACTTTCACATATATATACTCTAAATAGTTTTGAGGTCAAAAAGAAAACTACGTATAATCTAATTGGTATGGCATATTTGGATACCGAAAATCTCCTTAAATAATAGACAATGTTATGGCTCATACCAATCTTCATAAACGCTATGACAAACATACATACGCATACATAAATACACACAAACACAAACACGCACACACACACACGCACACGCACACACACACACACACACACACACACACACACACAGTGATACGCACAAACGCACACTAACACATACACACAACTTTTTATTTTTTTACAAGTGTTCATTTTTGTCATAACGTTAGTATCATCATATATGGTTGCATTTAATACAACTTACATATACAATCTTGTAAAAATATCGAGGAATCACTGATATGGGAAATACAGTTTTTACTAGTTTCCATGTCAGGGACTCACCCTTTGAATCAGCATTGTAATATAAACCCCGAACAATGTTTTGCATACTGCTTGTAAAGATATCACTGTTGGGTTATGAATAAATGATTATTATTTTAAAAAAAAAAAAAATATTATTGTAATATACATAATTTGACAGAGAAATGTGATGTTTCCGATACAAAGCCTAATTCTCCACCCAAATAAGTCACAAATCCCCATAGCTATGCTGTGCGGTAAGGCCTGTGCCCTGCAATGGGCTATAGGCTGATTGTTTAGTATAACATACACTTTAAGAAGTAATATTATGAACATAATTTCTCCACACAATGTATGTTGTTTTTATGAAATAAATCAAATAAGTTTACCCTTTGATGTGGGGTCCAGTGGACACTTCATTTTTGGGCGCCGAGGGTCCAATAGTTGACAAAACCGATTTTATTGGGTGCAATACGATAAATGGTGCAGCTGTTTGATGCAGCCGCGTCGCCATCGATTGCGACGTACTGGCGTCTGGGTGAGGTGTTCTGTGTACAAACTGGTTGAAACAGCCTCTTGGTAGTTATGGACTCCTAGTACATTTATGCAGACCACACCGGCCCTTAGTGTATCCTGCCGAACAGCCTCTTGGTTGTTTATGGACTCCTAGTACACTCAAGGGTTTAAGCCAACCTCACCCGTGGTGCTTCCTGCCGGACAGCCTCTTGATAGTGTATGGACTCCTAGTACACTCTAGGGTTTAAGCAAACATCACCGGCCCGTGGTGCATTCTGCCGAACAACCTCTTGGTAGTTTATGGACTCCTAGTACACAATTCTTTTTCAACACTGCATCTGTCCCCGTCAAGCGTATTACTTACCACCAGGTGAGAGAACTGATAGTCTCCTGGTAAAAAAAATACGTTTCAGTTGTTTCTAACCTTTTACGATCATACCACGCGGTTCATAACACTGAACAGTTCGACTAGCGAGCGTTCACTCCAACCCACGGAACACTATCATCGCCTGCCAAAACCACCAACATATGACACATTAAGACGCCACTGGAGAGATTGGCGGCCATCCAACACGCGAAACTAAAGAGGATATTTAGGTGTAATATTCGGAACTATTTGCTAACACATCGACAGCGATCTTTCGGATAATAAATAAATAAATAAATATCTTTATTTCTTCAACATTTTTTTACATTTACAGAAAAGTTGTCGTAGTCACCTTTTAAGCAGAAAATGCCTGTGTCAGGAGACTACGCTCTTGCTTATCTAAAAGGTGTTACATTTTTGCTTTTACAAATATAACTTTGTAATGTTTTTACAATAGATAATAGGTATGTGTAGTAGGCGTGTGTGTGTGTGTGAATGTCTTTGATGTCGTAAAATATGATAGGGATGGGTATGACTATGACTATATGTACGTTATCCGACGCTCTTACGGCGAAGGAAACATCGTGAGGAAACCTTCACGCATGCCTGCGAAGAGATTCAAAGGTTATGTGTGAAGTCGTCCAATCCGCGTTGGCCGACGACGACTAAGGTCTAATCACCCTATACGGGTAGGCTCGTGCCCCTCGGTGGGGACGTTTAATGAGCTGATGATGATGGGATATGACTAAAGCACATAAATTATGAGCAGAGTATACAAAGTGAGTGACACTAATCGCAACAACAAAAATTTTCATTTTTGTCAAATCGAGTGCTGTTGATGACAGCAAATGGCCTATGGTATCAAATCTGTAGAGGAAAATAAGTGGAAGTCATTTAATGTGTTGGCGATTTTTGGGGTGTTCTGGACGCATGCACCTAGATTATGAGTAGGGTATGCAAAGTAAGTGACACTTATCGCAAAAAACAAATATCGTGTTTGTCAAATTGAGTGCTATTGATGACAGCAGATCGCCTATGGTTTCAAATATGTAGAGGATTTTCCTCATATGTTGGCGATATTAGGGGTTGTCTGGATGCACAGGGTATGCACTGCTTACTTTGATATATGGCGTGTACTATCCTGAAGGATCAATTGAGCTACTTTTTTCGATTAGTCAGAAAGGCATGTTTCCATACTTAATGACATTACGAGCTATGACGTGACGATTTGATGTAGTGAACTGACGCACTGAATACCCTTTTATGTAATCAAATACAATGGGTCCGCGTACAATGCTGTGACATGTTTTTATTCATTTTCTTGTGACGATCTAACGTCACGGTGTTAACAGACCCATTTTTTTATGTTATAAAGTGCACACTGGATGGTAAGGACTACTACCAGTCAAAACCTCATTTGTCTGTATTTATAAATCCCTATAATGGAAATAAACAACCGCAAGGTCACGCCAAACGACCAGAAACAAACTAGACCCGTCTCACTTCCGGTGCCGTTCCGCAGGACGCGTTCAATTGGGGCCGCGCACCGGATGACGGTAGATGGCGCGCGCGATCCGCACAGTTCACAATTCGAATATGGAACGAGCTCATTGTAGGCGCGGCGTTCGCGGGGAACGGACGTGTTTTATGACTGTGAAACCTGTTATTTAAGCGTATTGACTTCTGCTGAATGGACGCTTGTCATATTGACTTCCACGCGGACCGATCCCAAGCAACGTCTATCAGCTACCTTAACTAGGTCACCGGAGTGACGACTTGGATCTTTTCAAAGTGAAATCCCATACGGCACCTGAGGGTGACATATGGGATTTTTAAAAAAGATGTACCACTTGTCATCGGAGGGGACAAAGTTAGGGGTCACAAGCGGGAACGATCGCATCTGTCATAGTCAGGCGTATCATTTAGCACCAGGTGAGTGAACAGAACGTCCCGTTCACTTAATGACAAAAGAAAGAAATCCAAACTTCGTTGATTCATTACCTGTCTAGTCCTGAATAGACACATTTGAATTTCACTCGAAGTTAAGCAATTTTTTTTTTTTATAAGTGTACAGGACGGTCAAGTCTGTCACCTGATGGTGATACGCCTGACCATGACACAGCGGCATTGATGGAGAAAACTGATAGACAGCTATCATCCTCCATCAATGCCGCTCGGCACCCGTCACCCGAGACAACAGAAGTTGGGACTCTTACACCAGGTAATTTCACTTACTACAGTGCCGTCATCGCGAAACTAAAATGTGCCATAGCACTGTTTCCGGGACGATATCTGGCACTGCGTGGTACCTATCTAGACGACACAGTACCGAGTCTACCACCAGTTGTAATATAGTAAATCCATTGTTTATGGAAGTTAAGTCCCGGCTAAACAGTCGAGATATAATATGTGTGGTATACTTAAATATGACATCACGTCGGTCAATATACATTGGGTTAATAATGAGCAAATCAAATATGGCCGACCTTAGTCCGTGAATCACTGCTTACCGTTCTATTTCTGGTTGGTTAAACAACGTGTATGGTATTGAAATTAGACGCGGTGCTGTGAGTGTTGGTATGTTGCACGGGTTGCCAACGTAGGAGGTTTTCATGGATGAGCCAAGAATAATAATAATAGATATTAAAAAAATCTCACCACAAAAATTTATACATTATATTTTATTTTATTTTAACAGGGTGGCTTACAGCTATAGTTACAATAAACTATAAATAAAATACAATAAAGCCAATAACAAACCCCACAGTAATGTTAAAATAACCAAAATATTTGACGACCCATTTGGTGTTGCGGTTGAGAGGTCGGCTGCAGCACCAAGGTTCCGGGTTCGATCCCCGCGCAGTACAAACATTTGTGTGCATGAACATGTCTGTTTGTAACGGTCTGGGTGGTTTCCATGTATAATATGTATGCATTTACAAAAAACAATTATATAAATATGTTTCCGTTGTTTAGTACCCATTATACAGGCTTCACGCTTAACTTGGGTAGATGGCGCTGTGTGAATGTCAGTGGATATTTATTTTATTTATTTATTATACAATTAAAATAATAACATAAATTGATCAATAGTAAATCGTTTATTCAGTGCCAAACACAAAAATATATAAAAAGAAAGCAAATCTTAAATTTGAAGAACACTGAAAGGTGCCCACTCAGCTTTAGAATAGAATATAATTCTTTTATTTGCTCGAATGTAAGTATTATACATATTTTACAATCTCTGGTGTCCTTTACATTCTACCAGTAAAATGGCGTGCAAATATAATTACTTACAGCTAAAATAATAAGAAACAAACTGTTTTCAAAAGAACACGCTCAAAAAAAGTCATTGTTATATTATAAAGGAAAAAGAGGCTATTTTGGGACCAAATCTTTTCCATTTTTCTGCTAGTTGTTTTCTGCTAGTTTTAGCCTCATATCTCTAGAAGTTGACCCTTAACCAGGTCATCCGTCCATCTGGTCGGGGGTCGGCCTACGCTTTCCCGTTACGCGGACGCCACTCGGTAACCTTTCCGCCCCATCGGCTAGGGATCGCTCCGCGAAGGAAATACCTTAGGGGAAGCATTCTTTCAACACTGGATAGTCTCGACTGATCATGAGAATAAAGTATTTCTTTATAAACCAGTTAACAAATATATATACTTGCGTGTAATATTTATTTACTCCTGTTAGAAATTATTATTTTAATTTCTTTTTTTTATCACAGATTTCGAATGTATTTTCGAATTTTCGAAAATATATGTACGTTATCCGACGCTCTTACGGTGAAGGAAAACATCGTGAGGAAACCTTCATGCACGCCTGCGAAGAGACTCGAAGGTTGTGTGTGAAGTCGTCCAACACGCACTGGGCCCGCGTGGACGACTAAGGCCTAATCACCCTATACGGGTAGGCTCGTGCCCCTCGGTGGGGACGTCTAATGAGCTGATGATGATGAATGATGATCACAGATTATTTCTTTCTATCTCGTCCATAATGGTTAATCTTTAAAAGCCATAATCACGTGCGGTATCAAGTCATCAATCAAGGCGCTGACTGCTGAAATACAGGTTATAAACTTTGTTCAGCAGTAGATGCTACAAACAGGGGGGGTTACCGCAATCTCTTAAAACAGTATTGTTATACTGATACGTCAGCATTTTTGTACCAGAAAAGGCGGAGTAATGAAAATGAAAAGTGTTTATTCAATTTGAGTCCTTACAAAACACTTATGTTTTTTTTTTTTTTTTTTTCGAACTGACTACTGCTGTTGGCCGCAGATGGCCTTTACAGCTTCACCGGGCAAGTGGCGAGCGCAGATGGCTCTCAGCCTTAAATTTTACACAACGAGCCTAAGGGCGTCCCCGAACGGGACTCGAACCTCGGCTTAGGGCGTTGCGGGGGGGGCTTGGTAGCCTAACATATGTTTGGGGAGGGAAGCGGCCCGGCACATGCCGGTTACGCGAATAGGGACTGTGCGAACCTACATTTTGGCAATGTTTCTTAACAATTTTTAAAATGTTTGTGGTGAATTAAATTTTTACTATTATTATTAACATCCAAATTGTAAATAACAATGTTTATTTATATACGGAACGTTATAAGAACTTCCGTGTGCGTACATCGTAATGGATAATAAAGATTTTCTTATACAACTGCGTACGGACAGGGTTGTGCGATGTTCACTACCCATGTGTTGTGATGGTTGAGAAGTTGACCACTATATAGGGGTACCGGTTCGATCTCCGTGCCGTACGAACATGACACAGCGACAACTGACCCCAAACGCGGCATTGATAAATGGTCGGTTATTAATGAAGTAAATTATAAATTAATATTCATCAACGTTCATGCATTGCCATCTAGCCACAAACTAAGCCTGTTATATGGTGACTAAACAACTGATAAATATCATCATCATCAGCTCATTAAACGTCCCCACCGAGGGGCACGAGCCTACCCGTATACGGTGATTAGGCCTTAGTCGTCCACGCGGCCCCAGTGCGGTGCGGACGACTTCACACACAACCTTCACACCCAACCATATAAAACAATCAAAATGCAATTATGATCAGAAATACGTTCCTAGAGTTTTATCGATGTCGGAACATCGCAAGATGTTTATGTAATCGATTGTGTTGTTGGAAGTTATCTGTTTTGTAACGTAATTATTATTAATTAATGTACAATGATTCAATTAATTTATGTACAATGAGTCTCGCCCTCGCGCGTCGGTGGCTCAATGGTGTGGACTGTCGCCTTCCTATCGGGAGGGCTGAGGTTCAAATCCCGACACGTACCAATGTGTTTTCGAAGTTCGTAATTATATGTACGTTATCCGATGCTCTTACGGTGAAGGTAAACATCGTGAGGAAACCTGCGCACGCCTGCGAAGTGATTCAAAGGTTGTGCGTGAAGTCGTCCAACCCGCACTGGGCGCGCGTGGATGACTAAGGCCTATGCACCTCCGTACGGGCAGGCTCGTGCCTTACGGTGGGGATGTTTCATGAGTTAACGTCAATATACTTTTTATATTACATACAAATTATACATAACTCAGGCCAATACAAACAGACATGTTCATGCACACAATTTTGTGTACTGCCTGGAAATCGAACCCGGAACCCTTGGTGTAATAGTTTATGTTTCAATCATAACACCAGGGTCGTCAAATGGATTCTAGGTGGCGTTGTGTAAATGTCAGTGGATATATATTTATTTATTATATAGGAAGCAGCTTCACCTTTAAGCCATAAAGAAGCTTCTTACTCCAGCGTCCCTGGCGGCCGGTTGCGGAAACCCGAAGGGCTGGTGACTCACCGGAGCGTCGACCCGCGTGGGCGCAACAGGCTCTAGGTTTGCACAGTGCAGGGTTACACCAGTAAGGTGTTAATGCGGGAGACAAATTCATGTTTATTACCAATGGGATACAGTGGCGTACGCTCCATGCAAATGAGCAGTGCATACCCTGTGCGTTCAGACCACACGGAAAATCGCCAACATATTATATGATTTCCACATAATCGCATATTTACCCCTACAGATTTAAACCATAGCAATCTGCTGTCATCAACAGCACTGAATTTGACAAAAATGTAATTTATTTATTGTGTTTGCGATGAGTGTCACTCACTTTGGATACCCTACTCATAATCTCTGTGCACGTCACTGATGGGATATATCGATATATGCTTACTAGTATAACCAATAGTACAAAGCCTGCTGGATTAGCAAGTTATAGTATCAGTGCTATGGTTACGTGTGTCGCAGAACCGATGGTCGTTGGAGCAGACGAGTTCTGGAGTGGAGACCGCGTCTTGGCAAGCGTTGCGAAAGGTTGCCGGTGGAGACTGGATGACACATCTTCCCCATTTTGAGTTTGATATACCGATCCTCCGCTTTTCTCATCCAGTCTCCTCGGGCGAGAGACCTAACATATGTCGTCTTAGGTGACGGGCGCAGGACACAGTTGACGGAATGAAATATAAATTAGAAAAATAAGAAATATTTATAAGTTACTGTTAGTATTTTCTTCAACACCGCATGACGGCATTAGTCTCAAGTCAGACGTATTATTTACCACCAGGTGAGCGCACTGACCGTCCCTTTCACTTATGACACAAAAATTACAGAAATAATTCCAAAACCTACGCAATAAAAAGGCGGCGTAATCAAAGCTGTTTGAAACTTAGGTACTGTATAAATTAGCAAAAATAATACGCGTGGTGGGTTATGGCCCAATCCTCCCATTGCTAAGCTGTGTGGGAAGGCCTATACCCTAGAGTGGGCCGTTAAAGGCTGATGACGATGATGATGTATCAATTAGATCCTTATGGTAGAACGACGGCTGTCCGTGCAGCTTTACTTACTGTATTTGTATTTTTGTACTGTGGCTCCAAATGACTGTTATGCAGCCAATCGATATTCGATATTGAAGCGCACGTAATAAGGAGTATTTTTATTAGAGCCATTATGTACAAGTTCTAGACTGTTTTATGAGAGCCATACAAAGTTAATAGTTTTCCTAGTATTTACAATGCAGTACCTTGCTTGTCTAAGAAAATAATAAATACTAGGCCGTATGTATGGGCAGGTTGGTCATTAGTGCTCGTGTGTGTGGACTGTTGCCTTCAGATTTGGAGGGTCCAGGTTCAAATCGCGCCATGTATTTTCAAAATTATATGTACGTTTATCCGACTCTCTTACGAAGGAAAACCCGTGACAAAAGCAGTGCATGCCTGCAAAGAGATTCAAAGGTTTTGAGAGAAGTCGGCCAATCCGCACTGGGCCCTTGTGGACGACTACGACTAATACGGGTGGAACCTCGGTGGGAACGTTTATGAGCTGATGATGACTATACTTGCTTGCTGACGACACCTTAAAGTAAATTGGCATCATATCAAAAAATACCTTGACCTTATATGGTATGCATTGTTTTCATAATTAAAATGGCCATCACATTCGTTTTAGTTTTGACGTCAGAATTATTGAATGATAATGATGTCGACTAAGCCAGTCAAAGCCAAAGTCTAAGTCAGTCAGAGCGTCGGTGGCTCAGTGGTGTGGACTGTCGCCTTCCTACCGGGAGGGCTGAGGTTCAAATCCCGACACGTTCCAATGTATTTTCGAATTTTCGAAAAATATATGTACGTTATCCGACGCTCTTACGGTGAAGGAAAACATCGTGAGGAAACCTTCATGCTTATGAGCTGATGATGATGATGATGATGAAGCCAGTCAAAACGCTGGCAACGCACTATAGTTGGTTGTTAGGGTACTAGGAGTCCATAAACTAGCAAGAGGCTGTTCGGCAGGATGCACCACGGGCCGGTGAGGTTGGCTTAAATCCTTAAGGAGTGTACTAGGAGTCCATAAACTAGCAAGAGGCTGTTTGCAGGATGCACCACGGGCCGGTAAAGGTTGGCTTAAATCCTTAAGGAGTGTACTAGGAGTCCATAAACTAGCAAGAGGCTGTTTGGCAGGATGCACCACGGGCCGGTGAGGTTGGCTTAAATCCTTAAGGAGTGTACTAGGAGTCCATAAACTAGCAAGAGGCTGTTTGGCGGGATGCACCACGGGCCGGTGAGGTTGGCTTAAATCCTTAAGGAGTGTACTAGGAGTCTATAAACTAGCAAGAGGCTGTTTGACAGGATTCATCACGTGCGAGGTTGGCTTAAACAGTTAAGAGTGTACTAGGAGTCCATAAACTACCAAAAGGCTGTTTGACATGATGCAGTACGGATGAGGTTTTGGTTAAACCCTTGAGGAGTGTACTAGGAGTCCATAAATAACTAAAAGGCTGATCGGCAGGATGCACCACGGGCTAAGTCGGCTTTAACCCTTGAGGAGTGTACTACCAAGAGGTTGTTCGGCAAAATGCACCATGGGCGAGGTTTTGCTTAAACCGTTGAGTGTACTAGGAGTCCATAAATAACAATTATTATGTCATTGACTTACCAGGTACTTGACCCCCCATAGAGGCCTCATCACTGACCCGTCTCATAGCTACGAATTATGCCAATTAGCATTGTGAACTGAGGTCGATGGCCTTATGGTCGATTCAATGGGGAATGCGTAGGAAAGCGGTCGTTGAGAAATTAGTGTGTGAGCGATTTGACATAGACTTTTGACCATCCATGTGGTGCATTGGTCGAGGCGTCGGCTGCTCCACCAAGGGTTCCTCCACCAAGGGTATATATATATATATATATGTTCGTTGTTTAGTACCCATAATAAGGCTGAAATTGGCGATGGCCTGGACGATATTCATGCCTTTACATTGTCATAACTTTTTTTTGTTGCAATACCTCAAGATGACTTGTCCTTGTATTCAATGTTTCATATCGGTAGAAAAAATTAAGACTTTTCAAACTCTGAAAGTTTTGTTTGTTATATCGCCTATGGGTGTAGTTGATGATGGGTGTAGTATATCGGCGATATCCTTCCGATTCTGTAGTATTTGACACTGTCGATATCCGTATTGTTAGGGTTCGTCTGTACTAGTTGTCAAATGATTGGCGCGATATGAAATTGACCAAAAACTTGTATTTCAATCCAAGTGTAGTTACGTTATAGCTGTCAAAATTTAGCGCGAGCGGCGTTCAGTTCGCCAGGGGGCGTTGTTCGGGGGGCGAGTAAACTCATTTGTCATTCAAATGTATTGGAAACGGCAATTATGGGCAATTTGACATAGGTGAATGTACGAGGAATACAACTTTAGGGGTTGTTAGTTGAAGCGAATTTCGAATAGGTATAAAAATATCTTCAAATATCAACACAGTGTCAGCTGTATTACCCATGGTTATGAATTATTAAATAAAATAAATAAAAATAAAGTGGTCCTATCCAAACCCGTGTTTTCTAAGAAATTATTATCAGTGCTAAGTGCGTTGAACTCGGCAACGATAAAATCATTAGTGCGTTGTGAAATCAAAATAATCATATCGAAAGTTATCAAGAGGAATTTTCCTCAAGTGAAATAGATAACAGTTTTTTAAAGGTAGTTATTAACGCAACTGGATCCCTTTATGGTTATGGTGTATTTCATAAATAGCACACACGCGCACACGCACAAACACACACTCACACACGCCCGCACTTACAAACACTCACACACACGCGCGCGCTCTTACAAACACACGTACGGACTTAGAAAGACACACGAGCGCGCACCTACAAATACACACACACATAAACATACGCTCTCTCTCTCTCTCACATACATACACACACATATACGCACGCATGCGCCCACACACGAGTGGAAAGTTTCACCTCAAATTCTGGTGGTGGGCGTTAGTGGTTGTTACATAATAATTGTCTCGTCAATGTAAAATGAAGTGTACAGATTAACCCCCCAACCAGATGGACCGAGGACTCAACGCAATGCAATCTCACGGTCAAGGTCGCGATTTTCCGAAGAAAATCCGCTTGGAAGATATTGGGAAGCCCTTCGTACTGTATGAAGCTGCAACTTTTTGTGAGATTGCATTATTAGGTGGTTGACTCGATACTGAGTCGTCTAGGTAGGTACCAACGCAGTGTCAGATATCGTCCCGTAAAATACAAGTGTTTTGCACTTCTATGTTTCGGGATGAGGGCACTGTAGCTAGTGAAATTACCGGGTATGAGAGACCTAACATCTGTTGTCTCGGGTGACGGGCGCAGTGCGGCGTTGATGGAGGATAATAACTGTCTATCAGTTGTTGGTCTCCATCAAGGCCGCTCTTTCATGGTCAGGCTTATCACTTTCCATCAGGTGAGCGTCTTGACCGTACACTTGGTAACATTATATATATGGTCTTCATACAAGCCGTTTCCATGCAATTCTACATTTAATGAACGCGCATCGCTTTTGTTATTGGGGTAGTTTATTTTGAAGCAGCGATGGAAGCGGCAACAATAACCTTATTTCTCGGTAGTCCTTTGTCCGGATTAAGGGGAGGGGTAGTAGGTATTTGGTGTAAAATGTAAGCGGCACGCGATTATTTCTTTACGTATCTTTCGATATTATATGTACGTTATCCGACGCTCTTACGGTGAAGGAAAACATCGTGAGGAAACCTGCGCATGCCTTCGAAGGGATTCAAAGGTTGTGCGTGAAGTCGTCCATTTTTTTTAGTAAATACAAACATAATTAGTACATGGAAATCGAGGCCAATACAAAAAAAAAGTTCATGGACATAAATGTTTTTACTAGAAATGCAAAAACAAAAGCAATAAAAAAATATAAATTATCAAAGTAAAAACAAAATTGAATTTTGATATGAATAAAGACTACCATTAGTTTGTGCCTGTTGATTTTATCTAAGCATACGTTACTTTGTTTTATACTGAGTAGTGATATGGAATATACCCATCACAGTAGTTTAATTTAATGTGTGCAATTCGTAATAAGTTGACATAAAAAAATAGTTAAATTGAACTTTATAACGCAGCTATATGACTGAAAATAAATTAAACTTGTTTCCGCGGAAGAACAGCGTAGAGATGTCTTGCAGGCACCTGTACATTATAAGCTGAGTGGCGACAAATTTAGTGTCAATGTTTTATTGTATCACTTTAAATTATTAGACTAAGTACTGATGATTGATTTGTTTTGTATGTACATGTACAAAGGTATACATAGAAAACAAAAACGCTGTCGTCTACCCGCTGTACCGAGCACCACGTTGGGCGCCACTCGGTCCGAGGTCGTACGAATCAATACTAGACGCACGCACGCCTTCCGCGGCCCTGCCAGTGCGTTTACGTCTTTGTTCCGTTACATTTATACGTATAAACGTTACTATATGAATCAGCTGTTTCCTTTGAAAGTACTTGTTGTTTGCCCTATCTCATTCCTTCTTCAACCATCATTAGTTCACTATTTATCCCCACTGAGGGGCACGAGCCTACCCGTAAAGGGTGTATAAATAGTGTGGATAGACAACTTCACGAACAATCTTTTGAATCTTTTCGCAGGTGTGCGTAGTTTCCCCACGGTGTTTTCCATCACCGTAAGAGCGTCGGATAACGGAGTGCGAAATAGGAGTGTTATATGCTTTTCATTAGTGCTTTTTGAAAGCCTAATTTGATTAAATTGATTTTAATGTGGCGTGCTGTTGGAGAGGCCTATGTTCAGCAGTGGATAGGAGTAGGCTGATGATGATTATTTCGACTTTACGAATGCTGTTTTTTTGCATTGTTTTCAACTCTTACGGGTCTAAGAATTCGGGACATTTCCAAAAGCGTATATTTAATGCGACATAAGGATATATGGATGGAGATATCCCTCCCTTTCTAATATATCCGGGCGGAAACTAGGTCAAGGCCTGTAAATACTCCGGTGAGTTCAGGATCCGATGAATTTGGGACGGGAACTCATCGGAAAATGGGCTTGCGTCATCGATTACATGTAAATAAAATTGGAATGTCCCTGTCTGTTTGTTCCGGGTAGTCTCTGAAACGGCTAGACGGATTTGGACGAGTTAGATATCATCTGATAATTATTTCAAGGAAGACTTTGTTTTGATTTTGAGAATGGGTATGAGTGAACTTACATATATCGTCAAGGCGTATCCATAAATCAACATGTCTCCCACAAAAGATTTACTTCAGTTATCTCCAAAATTCCCAATCCAAAGACACTTGTTGAATTTTTCAAAAACCGGACTTTCAATCCGGAACTAAAAAACGTATAACATAACCTTATAGCGCGCAGCTCAGTAAAAGATTGCTCTTCATAAAATTGTCCGGTTTTTGAAAATTGAAAAAGAATTTTTGGATTGGGAACTTGGAGATTATTGAAGTAAACTTTTGCGGGAGACGAGTTGATTTCAGAGATCCTTGCTAATGGATACGCCTAGACGATATATGTAAAGTCTCTTATACCCATTCTCAAAATCAAGACAAAGTCTTCCTTAAAAAAAAGTATCAAATGATATCTTAAGATCGATACAAACAACACAATGGAAAAATGCTTTTGAAGATATTTGTTATATAGTTAAATACAAAATTAGTATATCTGTATTATTTATGACCTAGTTAGGAACTCTCATATTTAATACTAGCTTTTGCCTGCGGCTTCACTCGCATTAAATTCGGGATAACACGGTACTTTCATTCATCACTATACATAGGATTTCCCCTCCCTCCAACTTTAAAGGTTTCGGGGTCAATTTCAGAATTTTTTATTAGCAAAAAATATGTTATAGTGAGCTAACCTTAAAAGATAGACATATGCTGTCGCGGACTTTTTTGTAGACCTTTAAAAGGAGAACAATACTCTCATACATGACTTTTGTGTAACTTTAACCGTTTACGCAGCGTACGCAGCGGAAGCTCCAAGTATGAAAAAATACCCCCGATTTTGAAACATTTTTCATTACTGCTCCGCTTCTATTACTCGTAGCGTGATGATATATAGCCTATAGCCTTCCTCGATAAATAAGCTATCTAACACTAAAAGAATTTTTTCAAATCGAACCAGTAGTTCCTGAGATTAGCGCGTTCAAACAAACAAACAAACAAACTCTTCAGCTTTATATATTAGTATAGATTATGTCAAAGAAACAAAATGCAAATTTAAATTTTAGTTCAACAACAGTACTACAAGGCCTTGGATGTATTTAAAACAAATGTCCTGACAGAAAATCAATTGTTCATAAAATCTAAGCCACTCGGAACAATAAGCGGGTGTCGTGTTCGTTTGTAAGGTTACTGGTGTTTTGTTTTAACTGGGGTACTTCAGGGGCTTCATCTGGGGCCCGGGTTATTGTAAAGGTTGGTTTTGTTACTAGTAGCTGCTTCTCTTGATTAAGTTACAACGCTGTATCTCTTTTATTGGTACATATAAATAATAATAAATCATTATACGGTGAAGGATTATATCGTGAGGAAACCTGCCTACGAATATATTCAAACTTTCTGCGTGAAGTAGGCCAAACCTACATATTATACATAGAAACATCTATACCAATTCAAACAGGCATGTTCATGCACAAAAATGATTACATTAGGTGTTTTCTATGAATAATATGTAATTATTTCCTGTAATTGTTTCCTTAAAATAAATAAATTATTTACAAAAAGTGTATAAGTATGTTTATCAGTTAGTGTCCATATTACAGACTAATGCTTAGTTTGGGGCTAGATGGCACTGTGTGAATGTCAGTGGATGTTTAGTATCATCTTGTATTTAGAGGGTGCGCCTTGTGACCCAGAAGCAGAGGCTTTTCTTTGTTGCGGAAAGGACGGGCTCATCTGTATTTAGGTCGGGTAAGGGGGAAACTATCAGAAGGTTTTTCGACTCTTGAAGGCGTTTGCGATTTGGTACTGCAGATGACGTCATGTTTACTGCACTACCTGCATTAACTGTCTGTCTAGGTTCCTATTTATTTTTTTGGAAAATTTACAATTTTTAAAGGTACTATTCTGAAGTATGACAATATGATAAGAGATTTGTATCACTAATATACGAAGTGAAAATTGAAGTATAACTATGCATTATAATTATCAATTAGTTTAACGGCAAACTTAATGCGTTGAATTTGTTGTTATGTGGACGCAGTGGCATGCACTCCATATATGCAAATAAGCAGTGCATACCCCGTGCGTCCAAACAATCTGGAAAATCGACAACATATCAAATGATTCCCACTTGTTCGCCCGTTTCCTTTACAGATTTGAAACATAGGCGATCTGCTGCCTTCACCGGCACTCAATTTGACAAAAATGCAAATTATTTATTGTTATTGCGATTAGTTTCACTCACTTTACATATCCTACTCACAATCTCTGTGCGCGCCACTGCGTGGACGCCACTCGAGAACCTTTCCGCCCCATCGGCCATCGGTTCTACGCACTATGTGCCCTGCCCACTGCCAATTCAACTAGCTCATCCTGTGGGCTATCGGTCACCCTAGTTCTCCTACGGATAACCTCGTTTCGGATCTTCACGCGTCGAGAAACACCTAACATAGCTCCATAGCTCTTAGCTCTCCATAGCTGAGCAACCTTGAGCCTATTTAAGAGGCCCTTAGTGTTTGACCACGTTTCGCTTCCGTATATCATAACTGGCGACACACACTGGTAATTGTGTTAGTTCCTTAATAGTTTATCTAGGTGGTAGACTCGGTACTGCGTCGTCTAAATAGGTACCACCGCAGTGCCAGATATCGTCCCGTGAAATAAGAGTGCTATGCACTTTGTGTTTCGGGGTGAGGGCACTGTAGCTCGTAAAATTACCGGGTATTAGAGACCTTACATCTGTTGTCTCCGGTGACGGTTGCAGTGCGGCATTGATGGAAAATAACAACTGCCCATCAGTTGTTCATCTTCTTCAATGCCGCTTTATCATGGTCAGGTGTATCACTTACCACCAGCTAAGAGTCCTGACCGTCCTGTTCTCTTCTTTAAAAAAAAACTGCATGTACGTTACCTAGAACGCATCTCGAACTTGCGAATATCTCATACAGTATTCCACAGCATTACATACGTGAATACATTAAAATGCAACAGAAACATATGGCATTACGACCAGATAACCAACAACCTTACACCATAGAATGTGCGAATTGCAGCCAGCTCAAGTCGCACTGGTCGTAGGACAATCGTAAACCCAGTTAGGTGTTTGGAATTGTAAATGTAGTCTATTTTGAGCTTTGTCCGTTTGGTATTAAGAGAGGGTATTGATTGAGTGTGAGTGTACGAGGTTTGCATAAAATAGTGGTAGATTCGCTGAGGGCGACGTCGTTCGTTGTTAGATTTTATGGTAATGTACATCATATATATTTTTTTATTTTATCAACCCCATAGTTTAGAAATTAGAGAGAGAAAAAAGGGTATGACATACGGATGGACAGACAGGCAAACAGACATGACGCATCTATAAGGGTTCCATTTTTTTGCTATTTGGCTACGGAACCCTAAAAAGCTCTAATGGAATCGTAATTGTGACTCAGTAGTAAAATTTTGCACTCATTCGTTCTGTTTTATGGTAGGATTTTAATTGGACTTCATTGCAATTTATTCTAATATATAATAACCATGAAAACCATTAACATTAAAGTTTTACCGGAATATCAATTTGCAGTTAAATTGCAGTTTGTGTTCCGGACCGGTTGTAGCTTTATTCGACATTTATAATTGCCTTCCTCGGGCCTATACTAAATAAATAAATAAATATCCACTGACATTCACACAGCGCCATCTAGTCCCAAGTTAAACGTGAAGCCTGTATTATGGGTACTAAACAACGGATAAATATACTTATATACATTTTTTTTTGTAAATACATACATATTATACATAGAAAACACCCAGACCATTACAAACAAACATGTTCATGCACACAAATGTTTGTACTGCCCGGGGATCGAACCCGGAACCCTTGGTGTTGCAGCCGACCTCTCAACCGCAACACCTGGGTCTTCAAATATACTGAAAAAAATATTTTATGAATTTGAATTGAAAAGTGTCATAATGGTGTCGTAATGGCAAATTAAATAAATAGAATTAAGGCCTATAAATTAAATAAAAAAAACGCGCGTTGCAGCCCATTGTAGTGACATATCACCTCTTTGGAAGGATGTCAGGATTAGTGGTTGGTGCACGTGTAGACAAAATTAATAGGTATCAAGTTAGGATTCTATTTATAGGGGTGCGTCAAGGCACCGTTTTGGGTCCGCATTTATATCCGAATGTGTTTTTGTTTTCGTGTTTTAATGTAAACAGATTCACGTATATATGACTGTATTCTAATCTGATGTTATGAATATGGTAATGTTTTTTGTTTCTTTACAAATATATATACGCTATTTTGAATAAACAAGCGATGCGATTCCGTTTAGAGTTGATATCATCATCGTCATTATTGACTCATAATGAGTTCTATGCAGACCAATCCCTAGCAGTCGACATCGATCTGCTACCTTACCTCTGTGTTACCTTAACCATCAGTCCATCTGGTCGGGGTTCGTTTTATGCTTTCCCGTTACGTGGACACCACTCGAAAACCTTTCCGCCCATCGCCATGAGGCTGAAACTGGCAGAATAACCGCGATGACTAGTTTCTAGTATAGTATATATCTGCAATCCTTAAATGTAAAATATTTTAGCATTAAAAAGTAACAGTGTTAGCTCGCACCGCGGAGAATACAGTCAATGCCGTTGGCGGGTGTCGCAACTAGCGGTGTGTGCCGCGAGTGATGAGCTTGCGACTTTTGCATATTTTGGATCGATTTAATTTTTTCTTCGGTTTTTACATGGTTTTGTTAATCATGTTTGACATGATTGTGTTTAATCGGTGTTACTACACCATAAGTATTAAGTAAATGCTTACGGTGTACACAAGAACACGATAAGTGCTTGATAGCGTAGCGGCTAGTAAGTTTCGTTGGCGATCGCACGAGTCAAGCAACTATGGCATAGGTCGTCCATCCGATGGGTGAACGGATAATATTAGCTCGAGTCCCTACGTGGTTCGGACGGCATTACGTCGTTGGTACCGGCTACTGTCATAGGATGGTAGTCATTAATCCAACCAATCCGCGTAAAGACCGCGTAGTCAGTTACGGAATGAGGCTGAGCAGAAAAACGCAATGGCCACGAACGAAAAAAGGTTTGGTCCCAAAATTGTTTCTTTTTCGTTTAAAACTTTGACTGCAACTTGCGAATTGTTTATTAATTTAATAATTCATAAACATGGGTAATACAGGGTTGGTAAAATAACAATAGGAACTTCCGCGGTTCGCCATAGGCATCTGAATATAAAACTAAATAAAATTATTAAATTAATTGTTTGAGTCATCAAAATTACATAAAATGGAGACAATGTATCCATACATGGATGTTTACAACGTATTCTATTAAAACAGCCTTTCTTGGGACCAAGACTGTTTTCATGGGGAGGCTGGATGAGGAAAGCGGAGGAGCGGGATATCTGGCGCAGTATGGGGTAGACTTATGTCCAGCAGTAGACTACAACAGTTTGAAGTGGGAAATAGATAAGCGTTTACAATCCGCTGCTGCCTTAAGTTTGCGGTGTTCGGTGCTCTCTAGAGAGCGGCGGTGGCGAAAAACTTATGATTTATGGTGTCGAGCGGTTTTGTAATACGGCTAGGGTTTCTGCAATGAGCCGTGCGCTTGCGCATCGGTGTGCAACTAGCAACTGATGCTCGAATGGGACCGCTTGCAGTTAACATTAAGAATAGCAGAAATAGGCTGTTTGTTATATCATCGTCATTAGAGCCTAAAACGTCAACTGATGAACGCCTAAAATGTCCCTTTTAACTCCCACGCGGACCAATACCAAGCAGTCGTCATTCATCTGCTACCCGCCACCTTAACCAGGTCATACGTCAATCTGGTCGGGGGTCGGCCTACGCTTCCCGTAACGTGTATGCCTATTAAGGCATTAGAACTAACTGGGAAAATTTGTCACAGAGTGACCTGAACTATGTGGTCTCCCCGTTAGTTTAGAACCCACGACCCCTCAGATCATGCGGCCGGCGATCTAAAGTGTACCTCAGACGACGGAGGCAGTGAAAATTACTATCTTTTTGTAATGAGAAATTTCTTACGCTAATGGAGTCACGTAGTTTCAATCCAAAAAATATAGAACTTAAGCAAACAGAATATTTGACTTAGAGAATTGATTTTTATAGCTTTCAAAGAAAAAAAGTCAACACGGGTTATTCGCGTGCTTTCTAAATAAATGGAAAGTTAAGTAGAAATTGACGAAGGTAATTCATCATCATCATTTCAGCCTAATATGTCCACTGCTGAACGAAGGCCTCCCATAATGATTTCCACGCGGGCCGATCCCTAGCAGGTGACATCCATCTGCTACCCGCCACTTTACCAGGTTATCCGTCCATCTGGTTGGGGGCCTATTTTTATCCCTTTACGTGAACGCCACTCAAGAACCTTTCCGCCCCACCGGCGGTCGGTTTTATGCACTACGTGCCCTGCCCACTGCCACTTTTACTTGCTAATCCTGTGTACTATGTTGGTCACCCTAGTTCTTCGGATGTCCTCGTTTCGGATCTTATCGCGTAGGGAAACACCTAACATTGCCCTCTCCATAGCACGCGGAGCAACCATGAACCTGTTCAAGAGGCTTTAGTGAGCGACCACGTTCGGCTTCCGTATGTCATAACTAGCAACACACTGGTCAAGGCTTTCGTCTTGAGACACAGAGGTATTTAGGACGAAAATATCTGCCTAATCTTCTCGAATGCTGCCCATCCTAATTGGATTCGACTAGAAACCTCCTTCTCGAAGATGGTAATTAATTAATGAATATATTGATTTCAGTGCTTGGAGAGGTATCAATGAACCAACCACCCCATAGCAATGATGTAAAAAAGTATGGATTCGTGATATACTCACAAAACAATCGAAAAAAGCGACAGCACTCATACACATATTTCGAATTTCGAGGCATTTTCGTTTTTGAGGCACGGAAGGCGTATCTACCTTTATATATACAGAATATTGCCCCATAGTGGTTAAAAATAATAATATGGCAATGAGGTACAAATAACAAATTTACATGTCTAATACGACAACTTTGTTTATCTACGACTTTAAGCGGTTAAAGGGTGTGAAGCACCATAATCTACAGTTATTGAAAATGAGCATTCTAATAACCAAAAATTTTATATAAAAAGAGATTAAACCTGATATAAAGTGTCAACTTCACTTTCCCGCCTGTTGAAACGTTTTAAAAATAAAAATCGACAATGTTCAAATATCAGCATGCAAACAGATCCATTTAAATCTGTACGAAATGCATTCCTTCGCCTTATAAAAAGGAAAAAAAAAACAAAACGCGCGCGTTCCGAACAAAATCAAAAAGATTGGTGAAAATGTTCAAATTTGGAACGGGGCGGAAGAGCATTCCTCGCCCGCACACGGTCTATTTCGATCGTTCCTTTTCTGTCTACAAAATGGGGTTTTTGGAGTTCTAATAAGTGACCCGATACTAAGTGATACAAATGTACTGCCACCCATGGACTTCGAAGGAGCAACTAGTGAACTTAAAATGGGAGAGAAAATAGGAAATACTACTATGTCAATTCGCTACACATCAGACTGTTGAATACGCAATAGTAAAATTTGAATTCGGAACAAGGAAACTGTCAATCCCTGTGAAAGAAGGTTGAGTAAGGATGACGAAATTTAGAATTTGGAACAAGGAAATGGTAAGTGAATTCTAAAAAAAAGTTTAAGTGCAAATGGTGCAATTTGAATTTGGAACAAGGAACTAACTGTTCGAACTTAAGAAAGAAGGTTGGATAAACATGGCGTAGTCTGTCAGGGTTTATAGACGCGGTATGAAATATGTTGGAATTTAAAAATATCTTCAATCTTTGTGTTTCTTGCAATTCTAAACTCAAGGGGTACAAAAGGTGATGTGGAAAAGGGTACTTCAGTGGTTCCTGATTGTCAAAGTTTCAGCCATGAAATAGTATGTTATTACTTATTATATAGCTTTTGAATAAATGAACACAATATATTTATTTTAATTATTGCTCATAAAAACAGATTAACCTGATCTCCCAAGCATGGATATCTTTACAAGACAGTCAAGCAAAACTGGACAAAATCATCGGAATTGACGTCCACTCACACGCTCCCCACGGACTCAAACCCACGACCATAGAAAGCTGCCATGTGCACTCAACGGTTTGACAGCTACACTAATATGGACAGTTCATAATTTTAATCATCCATCATTTCTAGTTTTCTACACATTAAAATTGGCAAAGTCAAAAATTTTAAATAAAACTGAAACATCTCTTTATCGCCGAGGAGACTCGAGAAAAAAAAAATTTATTTAGAGTGCTTAGTAATAATATGGTGATTTCGATTTGAAATTAAATAAAACTAACGACATGACACTTTACTTTCCCGCCAATTAACCTTAAGAAAAAAAGTTCAGAGTGCATACAATTTTGAAATTTGAATTTCGAATTTGGAACAAGTAAATGGTCGAAAAGAATATCATGAGGCTTCCTGTATGACCGGTACGATTATATCAGACAAGGCGCCTTTGTGAGCGGTTATTGAGGTCGACGACCTTCGAAAATGGCCGACTCTTGTCATAGAGTAAAGATGCGCAGACTATTGTTTGGACGTTTCATAATATTTGAATTAAACAACGGATAAATTTACGTTTATCCTTTTTTGTATAAATGCAAAAAATATAAAAAAAAAAAATATTGTGCGATGTATTAGAAAAGTTATAATAACAGACAGACATGTACACAAATACTTAAATTGTTCGAGGATCGAACCTGGAACCCTTGGTGTAAAGGCTGAGATCTCAACTATTACACCATATGGGTCGTCAAAAATTTGATTGTTTAATTTTAACCATTTATGCTTGCGTGGTTTCAATAATACGTTGCCTTAATAGCTGGCGAGAGTTTTCTGTTGAGCTAAGGGATTACCTTTTGATAATGATAGGTTTCCCATAATTTAAATTACTAGGTGGTAGACTCGATACTGAGTCGTCTAGGTAGGTACCACCGCAGTGCCAGATATCATCCCGTGAAACACGAGTGTTAAGCACTTTTGTGTTTCGGTATGAGGGCACTGTAGCTAGTGAAATTATCGGGTATGAGAGACCTAACATCTGTTGTCTCGGGTGACGGGCGCTGTGCGGCATTGATGGAGGATAATAACTGTCTATCAGTTGTTGGTCTCCTTTAATGCCGCTGCCATAGTCTGGCGTATCACTTACCATCAGGTGAGCGTCCTGTACACTTATAACATAAAAAAAATCTCCACGCTTGGCGGGTTGATAGCAGGACGTATAAAAGGTGATGTAATGAGCGAGCGGTGCTCCCCGTTCCCTGCAGTGTTGTTTTCCCCATGTGTTGTCTAAGCCGGTCACGGTCGAGGGGGAGTAGGGGGGAGACAGGTGTAATCTGCAATTACCACACGGAATATCCTTTATACCAATAATATAAAAATGAAAGTTTTTTTGTTGGAATTTTTTGTTGTATCGAATACGCCCCCACAAATTTCTGAATTCTGAACATTAACTCTACTTGCGTCCTAGCCAGAAGCCCGCGTAAGGGACAATACCCCAGAAATGGGAGACATATATCAATATAATATGTAAAAATGATTTGGTGTTGCGGTTGAGAGGTCGACTGCAACACCAAGGGTACCGGGTTCGATCGCCGAGCAGTACAAACATTTGTGTGCATGAACATGTCTGTTTGTAATGTCTGGGTGTTTTCTATGTATAATATGTATGTATTTACAAAAAAATGTATATAAGTATGTTTATCGTTGAGTACCATAATACAGGCTTCACGCTTAACTCGGGGCTAGATGGCGCTGTTGAATGTCAGTGGATATTTATTATATAATATTTTGTCTATTAAATAAAACATTTACAATTATAATGTTGTGGAACCCTAGGCTTCCGTGATATGTATGCAAACCTGCGTTACAGAAAAATAAAACTTCGTATAGGCATAAAATAATTAAAGTTGATATGAAAATTTAATTTATGACATAGCCGATATCTCCTTATTATAACAAACGTCATAATAAATCAATTCTGTGAGCTTCAATTTTGGTAGAAAGGATGACGTCATCGAGGGCACTTTCTTGATTAACCTTCCTTAAAGCTGGTGACGTCATTGTTGAAAGATGTGTCTAGTTTTGATTCCCGTGCAGTACCAATATTTGTTTCAGAGCGTCGGTGGCTCAATGGTGTGGACTGTTGCCTTCCTGGCTGAGGTTCAAATCCCGCCACGTACCAATGTGTTTTCGAATTTTCGAAATTATATGTACGTTATCCGACGCTCTTACGGTGAGGAAAACATCGTGAAAAAAACCTGCGCACGCCTGCGAAGAGATTTAAAGGTTGTGCGTGAAGTCGTCCAACCCGCACTGGGCCCGCGTGGACGACCAAGGTTTATACACCCGCGTACGGGTAGGCTCGTGCCTCTCTGTGGGGACGTTTAATGAGCTGATGGTGATGATGACGTTATCGAGGGCGCTTTCTTGAAGCTGATGACGCCATTGTCTGAGTAGGATTCCCGTGCAGTACCAATACTTGTTTGTAAATAAGTGAACAGGACGGTCAGGATGCTCACCTGATGGTTAGTGATACGCCTAACCATGGCAGAGCGGCATTGAAGGATACCAACAACTGATAGACAGTTATTATCCTCCATCAATGCCGCACTGCGCCCGACACCCGAGACAACAGATGTTAGGTTAGGTTAGCTTAATAACCTAGAAGACTATACTACCGGTCAGCACAAGTTGCTAATATTTGTTACCCTTGTCAGCAGGTATCAGCAACGATGGCGGACGCTGACACGGAGGTCCTGCAGAACGGCACAGCCAACGCTGATGAGGAGGAGCGTCTGAAGCAGCGGCCCGCTGACATTGACGCGGTGAGTTGGGGTTTTTATGTCTCTTCAACCAAGCACAGTTCACTGCTAGCCATAGGTTTCCCCTAGAGATGTGAACCGATTACAAATTTTGACACCGGTTTATACCGATTATTTCTTTTTAAAAACCGGTTTTTTAAAGTTATCTTAGGTTTTTCTTTAAAATTTACCAACATTTAATTAAAAACCAGTACTTATTTCTATCAAAATAATAAATGCAATAACAATCACAAAATGAAAATCTTAGCAATCATCATAGTCAAATACTTATAAATTGTCACTTGCTACGGTCATTTTCAAAGTAGTCTGAAATATGGGGCGCGGAGTCTTAGTTGATGTTTTTTGATCCACCTCCACTGTGGCCTGAGGATGATTTTTCTTAATATGTGCCAACATATTCGAAGTTCCTCCACCAATTTGGTCACTTTAGCGCATATCTTAACTTTGAACTAACATTATCTATCTTCTCAAAATGATTTCTTGTAATTGATTTTCCTTTTACTTTCCCCCTATTCAACTACTATTAAACAATATTTAGGCATTTTATCTCAAAAATGTATGTCGATTTCAAACTATTCGTTAACAAAACTAAAATACTATAGCTGAAGATACTGACGTACGGAAAATCGGACATCAGGGGATTCCCCTACCATAGACAACATTTCAAATGTTACAGACTCGTGTTTGGATACATTTTATAGATCGGATACATGCTTGTGTTTGTAATCGGTTTTCTTAATGAGAACCGGTAATTATCGGTTTTAACAAAAACCGGTTTTTAAGGTTTTTATGAAACCGGTTCACATCACAGTTTCCCCTATTTTGCGCCAGATACCCGGTCCACCGCTTCCCTCATCCAGCCTCACCAGCGCCTTTCGCAAGTCGTTGGTCTATCGTGACGGAGGGCGTCCTACGCTACGCTTCCAAGACGCGCTCTACTCTAGAACTCGTCTGCTCACACGGCCATCGTTCTGCGGTCGGTATATACTAATAAATACTAGTGTACTAGGGCATGGGAGCGTCGGTCTCAATGGTGTGGACTGTTGCCTTCCTACCGGAGGCGAGGTTCAAATCCCCACGTACCAATGTTTTCGAATTTTCGAAAATATATGTACGTTATCCGACGCTCTTACGTGAAGGAAAACATCGTGAGAAACCTCCATGCACGCCTGCGAAAAATTCAAGGTTGTGCGTGAAGTCGCCAATCGGCACTGGGCCCCGCGAGACTAAGGCCTAATCACCCTATACGGGTAGGCTCGTGCCCCTCGGTGGGGACGTTTAATGAGCTGATGATGACTAGGCATGCCCGCTTCACGCGGGTTTGGGAAAGGAAAAATCCAAATCTTTTAAATATACTTATGTCATCCGAGGAAAGTCGTGGCACTGCCACTCAACAGGCCAAACCACTGAAGCGCTTTTTTTCAAAGCATCAAAACTCATATTTTTAGTTTAGTATTTTAATCGTCTTTTATTATATTTTTGTATATTTTTTGACGTTCATAAGTGCTTTTGTAAGGCTAATTTATATAATGTTTTGACTTGACTGACGCTGCCTACTCAGATCGAGTCTACCGCCTAGTAAAAAGAGAACAGTGTCGGTATTTGGGGCCACCGGCTGCCTCACTCACCTGGCGAATCACAAACCAATCCGTTGTTTCGCACTGGTTTGCGTGAGTCTGTTGGACCACTCCGGTCGAGCCGGCCCATTTGCGTATTTACACTTTAATGTTTTTTTTTTCTAATTTTCTTGCTGGATTCTTCTCAGTGGAAAACTGCCGTCCGAACCAGTAGTAGCTTCATTTGACATTCATAAGTTTCTGTAAGGACCTAAACTGAATTAACACTTTTAATTTTCAAAGATAGATAAAATCTAATGAACAGATTTATAATGTCGAAGAAATTTCCTCACACAAAAATCTATTACACACTATTTTCCTGGAATGACTTTCACTGAAGCAGTAGGTAGTAAGGCTGAGAGCCATCTGCGCTCGCCAATTGCCCAGTGAAGCTGAAAAGGCCATCTGCGGCCAACAGCAGTAGTCAGAAAAAAATACTCAAAATATCCATGTGACAATTTGCAGGATGTACGCGAAATGGAGCGTCGCAAGCGAGTGGAGGCGCTCATGTCGTCGAAGCTGTTCCGCGAGGAGTTGGAGCGCGTGCTGGACCAGCAGCTGAACGACGGCGGGGACGCGCCGCTGCTGCAGCGGATCAAGGAGATGGTGGGCGGGCGGCTGCACACCGGCAGCCTCAGGGTCAGTGGGGGACGCTTAGGGTGGGGTACATATACGGGGTGGTAGGTCATGCTGTGACGGCAACTTATAGGTGGATGCTTCGCTTCGTAACTTGAGGGTCAGTGGGACATGCTAGTAAGCTAGACAGAAGGGAGCTAGGAGCTATGGAAAGAGGAGTTGGTAGGCCTGAACAAAATATAGGTCGATGCTTCACTTCGTAACTTGAGGGTCAGTGGGAAGAGCTAGTGAGCTAGACGGAAGGAAGCTAGGAGCTATGAAAAGAGGAGTTGGTGGGCCTGAACACCGCCAGATTCAAGATGAGTAGACTATGCTTAGAATGACTTTAATTGAGGAGTTCACGGGGTATCTAATCTAATCCCTGGATTGTATTGTAAACAAAATTTGTAATACTTTTTGCGACTCCAGGGTAAAAATGGTCACGTAACGTTTAGAGAGTGGAAGGGGGAGTACAGAAAAACGTTACGGTGCGTTACAAGGGGAGGAGGGGCGTTCAAAAATCTTCAAAATTTGCGTTACGTAATACTTGAACGCTCTCAAGCAACTGAAGCAGTGGAAATGGTGGATTGATTACGAGTACCAATAGTGAGAACTCCAAGAGGAAGTGGTAGGTGAAAAGGTGTCGCTACAAGAAATGGTCGTCAGACACTTGCAGGCAGCTTTGGAAAGAGTGACAGGGCTCAATAACCATTTGGTGTAATGGTCGAGACGTCGGCTACCACACCAAGGGTTCCGGGTTTGATCCCTGGGCATTACCAAACATTTGTGTACTGCAAGCACATGTCTGTCTGGGTGTTTCTATGTATATATTTACAATAAGTGTATAATTCGGTATTCTCCACCATTCGCAATAAAATCCAAACCTTATTTTCATAAAAGTGCACTTAATTTTACATGTCGTTTCATTGATCACTTTTGTTTAATTGCAATATTGTATTTTTAAATACACTGAAACCAATAAATATTAGGTCAATTGATGATAGTGAGCAATGACGTCACGTTTCAATAATCTCATACAAAATATATGGAAACGTTCCTTTTTGACAGTTCATAAAAAGTGCGTCAACGATTAGTGGTGTCAAATACCCAATTATGTTTATCCGTTGTTTAGTACCCATATTACAGGCTAAATACATAGTTTGGGAGTAGATGGCGCTGTTTGAATGTCAGTGGATATTTATTTATTTATTAGTACCCATATTACAGGCTAAATGCATAGTTTGGGACTAGATGGCGCTGTTTGAATGTCAGTGGATATTTATTAAAATGCAAGTGCACTAATCTCAAAAAATGTCTGAAATTTCAGGGTCCATCGTGCGTGCTGCCCATCAACGATATCCGAGGCATCGAGGGCATCGGATACGAGAAGGGCGAGAAGATACTCCGGTGCAAGCTGGCCGCGATGTACCGGCTGGTCGACCTGTTCGGGTGGACGCAGAGTGAGTACACGCTGTTGCTGGTTATGGCATAAGCACATCGCATTATGGGGCACAGGCCTTGCTCTTCGAAATGTTCGCTGGCTGCGGTGTACCGTTCGGCTGCGGTACCGTTATGGCCTAATATCACATTGTGAGGCACAGGCCGTGCGCTTCGTCGTGAGGACCAAATGCAAGCTGGCTGCTGTGTACCGGCCGGGTGGACACAGAGTGTTTACAGGCTGATGGTGGTTATGGCCTATTAATATCTCATTGTGAGGCACAGGCCTTGCGCTTCGTCGTGAGGACCAAATGCAAGCTGGCTGCTGTGTACCGGCCGGGTGGACGCAGAGTGTTTACAGGCTGATGGTGGTTATGGCCTATTAATATCTCATTGTGAGGCACAGGCCTTGTTCTTCATCGTGAGTACCAATATATTATATATATATATATATATATATATATATATATATATATATATATATATATATATATATATATTATTATATTTATATTATATGAATACTCATGCTTGGTAAGCGTCGGTGGCTCAATGGTGTGGAGTGTTGCCTTAAAGTGTTTTTATTTTCGAAAAAAAAAAATCCGTATTCCGACGCTCTTACGGTGAAGGAAAACATCGTGAGGAAACCTGCGTTCGTTTAACTTGTGGCTAGATGGCGCTGTGTGAATGTCAGTGGATATTTATTTATTTATATTTAAATGTTTCCAGCGGGCGTGAGCGGTCAGATCACGGCGCGTCTCAACACGGCGGTGGAATCTGTGTTGACCACCCCCCGAGGTCTGCTCCCCCACGAGGTGACCGCCTTCTCGCTGATCAAGGTGGACATGCAGGGCGCCGTCCAGGATCCGGGCACCACGAATTTCCCGGTCAACGGTGATGGTGAGCGCGCTTTAATACGATATTTGATGTACTTTATGGTTGTATCTGAAGTAAAAAGTCATGAAAATGAAGTGTTTAGAAAAAAGGGACCACTGGTTCGTACTGTCGTTATTTACTGAGTAGAATCCAGCAAGAACTTAGTAGTTACTCTATTCAAAAACCCATGTGTTTTTTACAGCGTTAAACTAATTCAGAAACAACTTATTTAAATAAAATATAAATGAATTTTGCCATGTTGCTTTCTAACATCATAATCCTATTCAACCTATCGCAGTCCACTGTGGACATAGGTCTCCCCATTTCGCGCCAGATATCCGGTCCTCGCTTTCCTCATCCAGCCTCCACCACAGCGACCTTTCGCAAGTCGTCGGTCCATCGGGCCGGAGGGCGTCTACGCTACGCTTGCCGAGACGCGGTCTCCACTCCAGAACTCGTCTGCTCCAACGGCCAAAAATCACATAATAATAAATAAATATAATTACAAATTCAGTAAAACACAAAACAAGAAATAATACCTTTCGTTCTTCTACTTTCAAAATTCAAACAGTATCACTGAAAAGGCGTATACTCAGCATAGTGTCGAGGCAACACGAGGCGCCTCGACGCTGGTCTTTCTAAGATGCCTCGAGTGAGAGAACACAAAAAAATCTACGTAAATTATTACCATAAATAATATGACAAACTAAAATTGACAAACACAGAACAACTTTATATCTTGTGTTTGTACTTAACACAGTTTGGAATGTAGCTTTTAAATCATCATTTTAATTTTTAGTTCTCCTTACTGGCTTGTCATGGTTATCTTGACGTATGTGCTATTTAGAAATAATTTTCAGTAGCCTAGATATAACTTGTACTTCAAATTGTAATTCAACAAACTGTATTTGTGTTGCTGGTATTCCGACACCAAAATAAAATTATAAAATTGAACGTCGGGAATCGAGACACAGTATAAAATCGCATCCAAACAGCCATTGGCAGAAAGGGTTAATTATAGCGACCGTACGTTGTAAATGTATACGCAATATGACAATTAATATCTGGACCTTTATTTAGATACTAATTTAACATGGGTAGTTCATATAAAGTGACGACCCATTTGGTGTTGCGGTTGAGAGGTCGGCTGCAACACCAAGGGTTCCGGGTTCGATCCCCGGGCAGTACAAACATTTGTGTGCATGAACATGTCTGTTTGTAATGGTCTGGGTGTTTTCTATGTATGATATGTATGTATTTACGAAAAAAAAAATTTATTTAAGTATATTTATCCGTTGTTCAGTACCCATAATACAGGCTTCACGCTTAACTTGGGGCTAGATGGCGCTGTGTGAATGTCAGTGGATATTTATTTATTATTTATTATATAAAACACAAGGCAAATTGCAAATTAAGGATGTGGTATGATATGTTTAACAATGAAACACACAGTTCTTATATTACCAGTTTATTTTTACCTATGCACCTAAGCTATTGTAAAACACGTTTAAATTTAAGAACACAAGTACCTACGAGTATATATATATATATATATATAGCACGTAAGAAGGAAATATAGGAGTGACAATTGAGGCGTCTAGTACAGTACTGCCGCCCGTGACGATTGGCAAGAAACCGTAATGGGCGCGGGCGCGGCGTAAACAATATACCGCACCGCGGGCACTCGTTGTATTTACATATACATCAGGTAACAAGGCACTAATCCAATTTTATTTATTTATGTACTGTCACTAGAGCGTTGATTAAACGAATTGGAGAATTCGTATACAAAACGGCCTTAGACATAACAAGTTTTACGAAATAAAATAACAAAAATCATCTTTAATATGATCACTTTACACGGTTGGTATTGACATAATGATTTGTTTGAAGTATTTAAACACTTTTTATTTTACCAAAATATCCTCAAACAAAATAATTATCCTTATGTTATTTACTAAAAATCTTCATATTTCTAACTAAATAACTTTACGGTGTATCTAGTAGCTCCATCTAGTGGCGCCAGCATGAAACTTATCCGTAACAGTTTCACGACGCCGCCACTAGATGGAGTTAACCTCCATTAGAACGCGCTAGCATTGTGATTCCATAAAACGCCTAGTCTCTGTGATTGGAATTTCGTGTTTGTGTGTAATGTCTGTCTGGATACCTTTATGGTTCCGGGTTCGATTTCTATGTTATTTTTGATGCGATTACGTGTGTTAAAACACGAAATCGCTTATTATGTATATGTTTCTGAATTATGTTTATACTTGGTGAATCTAATAATCAATGATTTATTTAAGTCTTAAAATTATTTGTAAATGTAATAATAAAAATATGATAGTCGTATTACATTTCTTATGTACTGAGATAAACAATAAACTATGTTTATCTAAGCTTATATACCATAGTCCATAATATATCAGGAGCACTTACAAAATCCAGAAGTGTTTTAATTTTATATGATTACATTAGACCGTGGAAATATGTAGCAAAATTTAAGAGTAATAATATTATTGACTTACCTATATTTAACAGTTACATTATATAGTTATATGCATGCGTAACTCAGTACGTTATTTATTGACAAAATCGATAGAACACCTTAGTCTAGATATTTTTGATAGCAGAATTAATGTGTTCAGAAGGGCAATTTAATTCAACTTATTTTGAATGAGTAATAAATTGTAATAATACTGTTTTTAATTATTTGTAGTAAATTGTGATGTAAAAAAGTATGGATTCGTGATATGATCACAAAACAATAGAAAAAAAGTGTTCCGAATGCAGCGACAGCACACATACACATTTACGAATGAGCGTACATTTACAACAAACGAGTAGAAACTAAACTCTCTTCGGCGGTTCGTTTTTTAAGGCACGGGTGGCGTATCTACCTTTATATATACAGAATACCATTGCCATGTTTGGGCAATGTCGCAATGTCTACTTGTTCTGCTGGGGCCAGACTAGGGCTTAACGTGTAACGCCATTCTAACACCCATCAATGTCAAACAACCGTGATAAATTTAACGTGCAAAAGTGGGTGGCCACACTTGGAATTGATGGGCGTTGATGCCCATTTGATACAGAGAAAAACGGCAAGAGTTGCCGCCCGTACTTTATAATAAAATATTTTACATTATTTAATGTAATTGTACTCTATAAGTATAAACAACAATTACATTAAAATTTAAAGTTAAGTAAATTGTTAAGTTACAAGAGTATTAAAGTAAGCGAAAATACTTTATTTTGCATAATTTGATTTGATGATGGCTATTTTGATATTAGTCGTAGGTACTACACACTAACAATAGTTAAAACATTTATAAATATGTTTATTACTCACCGTATCTCATATCATATTAACTTATTTTTGTATTTATTGACGAGTGGTATTCGGTAGGAATAGAACACACATCCGAATATACAATTAGACTGGACAAGCCGCCAAGTTTATACGCAGTCCCAGTGTCGCAATTTCTTTTCGGTTCTTACCTGTGAAAAGTTATTATATTTCTTGGTAAATTTACTGATTCATTGCGATGATGGCATGTTACAATTGCACAGGATGGCATTTTGGAAAAAAAAGGTAATTTCTTCTAATATTCGTGCGTCTTGACTCGTCTCACAGAGCGTAAACTGGCAGCCAGTGTATGCTCGTTGAGCTTACATTTGTCGCATTTTAAACGCGGCTTGCCCCATCTCCTGTATTGGGAAATCTGTGGAATAGAATATTTATTACGGAAATGGCTTCGTACGGAAATGGCTTCGTAAATACGTTGAAAATTATCGCGTTTATGTGGTGGCCACACCTGAAGTGAACGCTTCAATTAATGACATTTCCCGTTAGTCTGGCCCCATCATTCCAGAGTACCAGTGTAGTTAGCTCCATCTAGTGGCACCGCCCACGAATCTCAAGTTTGATAGTTTCACTGCGCCACCACTAGATGGAGTTGTCCTCCGTTAGAACGCGCTAGCATTGTGGTTCCATAAAACGCCTAGTCTCCTTATTTGGCTTTTAGTCTGTCTGTCTGTCTGGAGTCCTGAAAAGGTTCCGGTTTAATTTCTATGTTATTTTTGATGTGATGACTTGTGTCAAAGCTCGTAATCACCTATAAAGAACGTAATTTACCCTTAAATGAACCAGTCCATAAAATGAGGTCAAAAATGAATTAAGTATACCAAACTGACCTCTGAGGTGTAAATTAGCCTTTAGTACAAGTACCATCAACAATATATACATACTTAACATATTAATCTACGGTCGTTACCATCCCACATGTATGGCTGTTACGTTTTTTAGTTACTCAAGAACGACTCGGTCTCCTTGGATTCATAGAGAAATATCCATTCAAAAAGAGAGACCTCAAAATAGTATATCAAATTAAATCCAATACACTGATATTCTTCTTGATAATATACACTTATAATAACTATACAATAGCTAATGTGCAAATAAAACTTCAATGTCTCAAAGAGCGTCGGTGGCTCAGTGGTGTGGACTGTCGCCTTCCTACCGGGAGAGCTGAGGTTCAAATCCCGACACGTACCAATGTATTTCGAATTTTCGAAAATATATGTACGTTATCCGACGCTTTTACGGTGAAGGAAAACATTGTGAGGAAACCTTCACGCACGCCTGCGAAGAGATTCGACGGTTGTGTGTGAAGTCGACCAATCCGCACTGGGCCCGCGTGGACGACTAAGGCCTAATCACCCTATACGGGTAGGCTCGTGCCCCTCGGTGGGGACGTTTAATGAGCTGATGATGAAGATGATGATCTCAAATGTGTCATTTTGTGGGTTGGAACCTTGCTGTGTAAATACGTCCAAATAATAGTTTATCAAGTATACCATAATAGGCATGATGACTGGGTCCTTAAATCGTAAGAACTATGTCATATTATTACAAATCTGGGTTAAATATAACGATGTGCTTACTCTCAGCTCGAAAACTCATGTTTTATGAATTTTAATAGTCTTCAAAGTTAGATGGGCAAGTCCATTTTTTAAGTACATTAATTGTCAAAAATTTGTTAACAAAAGGATAACACATACAATTTAAAGCAAATTTTTGCTATGAAACCGTTTTAGTAAACGCAACATTTAATATAGTTGTAGTACAAAATTCACAAACTATGCGTACTAATTACTGATGCGTGACGTCATAACTAGGTAGCCATTTGTATGAAGCGTTTTTGGGAAAGTCCATTAATGTGTTTTTAGAATTGAAAAATCTCTGTGAGTTTTAATGTTAACGGAGTAATTTTTTTACCAATGTTTCTATTATTATGCGGTCCATCGATATAATAACAGAAAAAAATGTCATCATCCCTATACTAATCTTGTGTATTGACTATAGAGTAATTTTGAATGTGGATTGTAATTATTTACAGTGTTGCCACCTTAGCCCTTTTGTAGCTAGATCTAGCTCTTTTAAGTATCGGTGAACTCCTTTTTTAACGATTTAGCCCGAAAAGAGCAATCTCTTTGTCACTGCCTAGAAAATATTACCAAATTATGTGGTTTTCGACATGCTTAAAATTACAATTACTATTTGCTAATTACATCGGTCATGACGATGTTTTTTTAGACGCTCTAAAAAAACGGCCTCATGATATGATTATTTCAGCATGTTTAGAACAGAAATCTTTTGATTTTAACATCTCAAAGAGACCTTTTTCTAAAACTGAGGTGCGACACTGATTGTTTATGAGAGACAATTTAATATACTTATTTTGACCCATTTGGTGTTGCGGTTGTCGACTGACTGCAACACCAAGGGTTACGGGTTCGATCCCCGGGCAGTACAAGCATTTGTGTGCATGAACATGTCTGTGTGTAATGGTCTGGGTGTTTTCTATGTACAATATGTATGTATTTACAAAAAAAATGTATATACGTATGTTTATCCGTTGTTTAGTACCCACACTACAGGCTTCACGCTTAACTTGGAGCTAGATGGCGCTGTGTGGATGTCAGTGGATATTTGTTTATTACATTGCGTGCCCAACAGGGTGCATAACACTGGTTTCACTAATTATGTACACTATGGTTTGGCGATAAACGATTGAGTATTGAAATATAAATACTTTAATGGTCATCTCCGCAGGTTTTTTTAGACATTACGTTAGTATACGTCGGAGGCATCGAAATATACACATTTTAGTGGTTATCTCCGCACGTTTTCGCAGTCCACGCGTGATGCATCATAAATTGCCTTAATATGTCTCTCCTGCATCGAAATATACATATTAATGGTTAATTCCGCAGGCTTTTTAGATACACGACAGTACACGTATGAGGCAGCGAAATATACACATTTTAATGGTTAATTCCGCAGGTTTTTTTAGACACACGACAGTATACGTAGGAGCATCGAAATATACACATTTTAATGGTTATCTCCGCAGGTTTTTTAGACACACGACAGTGTACATGCGAAATATACACATTTTAATGGTTATCTCCGCAGGTTTTTTCTAGACACACGACAGTGTACATGCGAAATATACACATTTTAATGGTTATCTCCGCAGGTTTCTTCTAGACACACGTCAGTATACATTGGAGTGATCGAATGTTAATTGAACGGTGTATTGTGTCAGGTTTCGCGGTGCACGCGTGATGCATCATAAATTGCCTTAATATGTCTCTCCTGCATCAAATATACACATTTTAATGGTTATCTCGCAGGATTTTTCTAGACACACGACAGTGTACATGCGAATATACACATTTTAATGGTTTCTCCGCAGTTTCTTCTAGACACACGTCAGTATACATTGGAGTGATCGAAATGTTAATTGAACGGTGTATTGTGTCAGGTTTCGCGGTGCATGCGTGATGCATCATAAATTGCCTTAATATGTCTCTCCTGATCGAAATATACACATTTTAATGGTTATCTCGCAGGTTTTTTTCTAGACACACGACAGTGTACATGCGAAATATACACATTTAATGGTTATCTCCGCAGGTTTCTTCTAGACACACGTCAGTATACATTGGAGTGATCGGAATATTAATTGAACGGTGTATTGTGTCAGGTTTCGCGGTGCACGCGTGATGCATCATAAATTGCCTTAATATGTCTCTCCTGCATCGAAATATACACATTTTAATGGTTATCTCCGCAGGTTTTTTCTAGACACACGACAGTGTACATGCGAAATATACACATTTTAATGGTTATCTCCGCAGGTTTCCTCTAGACACACGTCAGTATACATTGGAGTGATCGAAATGTTAATTGAACGGTGTGTTGTGTCAGGTTTCGCGGTGCACGCGTGATGCATCATAAATTGCCTTAATATGTCTCTCCTGCATCGAAATATACACATTTTAATGGTTATCTCCGCAGGTTTTTCTAGACACACGACAGTGTACATGCGAAATATACACATTTAATTGTTATCTCCGCAGGTTTCCTCTAGACACACGTCAGTATACATTGGAGTGATCGAAATGTTAATTGAACGGTGTGTTGTTGTCAGGTTTCGCGGTGCACGCGTGTATCCACGCCGCCCGGGCCGGGTGCGGTGCGTGGTGTGGGTGGCGCGGCGTGCTGCCTGGCCGTGTCGGGCAGCCGCCGCGGGCTGCTGGCGCTCGGCCGGGACGCCGCCGCGCTCGGACACGTGGCCTACCACCCGCGGGGGTATGGTTAGTGGACGCCGATACGATGCACTTTGATTTGTTTAGTTTTAGAATACGTAAACAGGTTAGCAAGGATTAGTAGCAAGTTGAAGTGGCAGTGGGCAGGGCATATAGTGTGTAGAACCGATGGGGCGGAAAGGTTCTCGACGTCCACGTAACGGAAAGCGAAGCGTAGGCCGCCCGGCGTGGACGGATGATCTGGTTAGGTGGCGGGTAGCAGATGGATGTCAACTGCAGGGGATCGGTCCGCGTGGAAATCATTAGGGGAGGCCTTTGTTCCGCAGTGGACATAATAAGGCTGTAATGATGATGATGATGATGAAACACAGGTTATAGTCAACCAAGACAGATGTTGGCGTGTGTTGGGATTCTATTTTAGTTAGTCTTATAAGTCACAAAAACAAGTCTCGGCCACCTTAGGTCAAGTGGCTAACCACCCAGGGCTATGGTAAGCGAGTTAATTGTTGGGACTTGGGATTTTATTTTATTTAGTTTTATAAGACACACAAAAGGTTAAGTCAAACAATGATGTAAAAAGTGTAGATGCGTGATATGCTCACAAAAAATCGATTAAAGTGTGGTTAGTGAGCCAAACGTTGGGATTTATTTTATTAATTTCTAAGACGCAAACAGTAATAGTCAAAACATGATGTAAAAAGTGTAGATGTTGGAATATTATTTTATTAATTTATAAGAAGGTGAAGGAAAACATCGTGAGGAAACCTTCATGCACGCCTCGAAGAGATTCGAAGGTTGTGCGTGAAGTCGTCCAATCCGCACTGGGCCCGCGTGGACGACTAAGGCCTAATCACCCTATACGGGTAGGCTTGTGCCCTCGGTGGGGACGTTTAATGAGCTGATGTGATGAATTTTATAAGACGCATAAACAGGTTACAATTATGCACGCATGCGAAGGAATAAGGCCTATAAACTATACAGGGTAGGCTCGTGACCCTCGGTGGGAACGTTTAATGAGCTGATGATGAAACATTTGTTTCCACGTCCGCCCACAGGCGAGCTGAACAACGAAGAGCGCGATAAACTGGTCCGCGCTCTAGGACCCTCGGCCAAGGTGCTGATGCTGTCAGGAGATGGGGCCCTATGCTGCGGCGGTACCCTGGAGGAGGCGTTCTACCACGCGAGGCTGCTGGTGGCCGCCTGCGATGTACAACTCAGAGTGGCTTCTGTTCCCGTCGAGGAACTCTATATACTGGACGAGGAGACTAGAGAACAGGTTAGTGGAGATGATGTGAGTCCTGGGTGGGGTGAGGGAAGCTGTAGGTAGACCTGGAGGATGATGAGAGAAGATGCCTAAAGATCTAGTTGCTAGGGAACAGGTTAGTAGCTAATAACTGGATCTGGGTGAGATGAGGGAAGCTGTAGGTGGACTTGGAATATGCTAAAGAGACCTAAATCATGATAAGAGAAGGTGCAGAGGGATCTGGTTGCTAGAACGAAGCACTAGAGAACAGGTTACTAGCTAATAATAGGATGTGCGTGGATGAGAGAAGCTGTAGGTGGACTAAGAAGATGCTGAAGAGGCCAAGATGATATTGAGATAATGTGCAGAAGGATCTGATTGCGAGCTGGTCTACCACAAGATACTAGGAACAGGTTAAGTAGCTAATAACAGGATCTGGGTGGGATGAGGGAAGCTGTAGGTGGACCTAGATGAAAATGTTGAGAGAAGATGCACAAAGATCTATTTGCTAGCTGGTCTACAAAGAGACGAGGGAATAGGTAAGAGAATCCTATGGATTGACATAATAGTGAAACTGTCGGCACGCTGAAGGAGGCGTTCTACCACGCGAGGCTGCTGGTGGCCGCGTGTAATGTACAACTCAGAGTGGCCTCGGTACCCGTGGAGGAACTATATGCTGGATGAGGAGACCAGGGAGCAGGTTAGTCGATGGCAGGGTTGGGGAAACAGGTTGGTGGCTGCAGTAATAGATGAAAAACAAATGCAGTGCGGGGGAGATCAACATGTCCATGAGTTTTTATCATTTATATAATCTTCAATACTATAGTAAGCTTTTTTTTATTAAAATCGACTTCACATGAGACTTAAACTTATACAGGGGTTAATCAATTAAATTTTGTGGTAGGTTATTAAATATTTTAATGCTTAATTCCACAAATGAGTTCCCTTATGCCAGATTTGGAACGGCAAGTTTGTGTTTGTTCCTCTTCAACCTATTGCAGTCCACTGCTGGACATAGGTCTCCCCCATTTTGCACCAGATATCCCGGTCCACCGCCTTTCTCATCCAGCTTCCACCAGCGACCTCGCAAGTCGTCGGTCCATCGGGCCGGAGGGCGTCCTACGCTACGCTTGCAAGACGCGGCCTCCACTCCAGAACTCGTCTGCTCCAACGGCCCATCGGTTCTGCAACATACGTGACCAGCCCACTGCCACTTCAACTTGCTGATCCGGCGGCTATGTCGGTAACTTTAGTTCTCTTACGGATAAATCATTCTGATCTTATCCCTAAGAGAGACTCCAAGCATAGCTCGCTCCATTGCGCGTTGAGTGACTTTGAACTTGTGAACCAATTCCGCAGTCAGTGTCCATGTCTCAGCTACGTATGTTAGTACGGGTAGGACGCATTGCTCAAAGACTTGCAATGTGTTTGTTACTAGTGTTCAAACTATGAGTATCTGAGTTTGGTGATTGTTTTCCGCAGATTTACGAGCAGTCCCGCAAGCCGCCAGCCCGATGGGGGAAGTGCGCGTCGGCGGCGAGAGTTCGAAGCATTGATGAGGATGTTGGACAACGCCGGCTTCCGCACCGGATATATATACCGGCATCCGTTAATCAAGGTCAGTGCGGGAGGGGCGGGGTTCGATTTATGGCATTTTAATGCCGCTATTTTACTTTATGCTGTTACTAGCTTTTGCCCGCGGCTTCGCTCGCATTAAATTCGGGATAACACGGTACTTGCATTTATCACTATACATACGATTTCCCCTCCTCCAACTTTGAAGGTTTCGGGGTCAATTTCAGAATTTTTTAGCAAAAATTATGTTATAGTGAGCTAACCTTAAAAGATAGACATATGCTGTCGCGGACTTTTTTGTAGACCTTTAAAAGCATAACAATACTCTCATACATGACTTTTGTGTAACTTTAACCGTTTACGCAGCGTACGCAGCGGAAGCTCAAAGTAGTAAGCAAAAATACCCCCGATTTGAAACATTCTTCATTGCTGCTCCTTCTATTACTCGTAGCGTGATGATATATAGCCTATAGCCTTCCTCGATAAATAAGCTATCTAACACTGAAAGAATTTTTCAAATCGAACCAGTAGTTCCTGAGATTAGCGCGTTCAAACAAACAAACAAACAAACTCTTCAGCTTTATATATTAGTATAGATTAGAGAAAAGTGTGGTCTGAAAGTAGATGTAGTGTCAAAAGTAGAAAGAGGTATGTTAGGATGGTATGGACACTTGGAGCGCATGAGTGACAGGAGATTAGCAAAGCAGGTGCATTGTGCGAATGTGGAAGGATACACGAGCAGGGGACGACCCAGAAAGACTTACCTTGACCAAATTGGTCAAGTCCTTAAGAAGGCTGGGGTCCCAAGTAAAAGGAATAAAAGAGCTTGTATGAAAAGATTGATGGATGTGAATGAAGCTAGGGAAGTATGTGAGGAGCGCGCAAAGTGGCGTTCCATCATCTCTGCCTACCCCTCTGGGACCAAGGCGTGAGCTTTATTTATTTAATTTATTTATTTATTTTACTTTGATGCTAGTTTAATGGCAGGCGTTTGTAGTCTCTCCCATAGCTGAGAATTGTAGACACTAAAACCCAATTCTATAGACCAGTATCGTAGTTCCCATAAGTGTATGATACGCACACGCACTATCTTTGAATCTCATCGCAGAAGTGCGCAGGTTTCCACACGATGTTTACCTTCACCGTAAGTCGGATAAACGTAACATTGGCGCGTGGCGGGATTTGAACCTGCACCTCCCAGGTCGGAAGGCAACAGTCCACACCAATGAGCCACCGACGCTTAACAAGTTTAATATGTACAATGTGTTCCCAGAACGACGTGCCCAAGCCCAAGAACGACGTGGAAGTGCCACCAGCAGTGTCTTCCTTGGGGTATCTGCTTGAAGAAGAGGAGCTCTACAGACAGGGGTAAGCGTACAATAATAATTTGACGACCCATTTGGTGTTGGTGGTTGAGACGTCGACTGCAACACCGAGGGTTCCGAGTTCGATCCCCGGGCAGTACAAACATTTGTGTGCATGAACATGTCTGTTTGTAATGGTCTGGTGTTTTCTATGTATAATATGTATGTGTTTACAAAAAAAATGTATTTAAGTATGTGCGTTGTTTAGTACCTATAATACAGGCTTCACGCTTAACTTGGGGCTAGATGGCGCTGTGTGAATGTCAGTGGATATTTATTTATTTATTATTTATTCCCCAGGCTATGGAAAAAGGGTCAAGGGGTGAAAGGGGAGCGCACCCGCTGGCTGAACAGCCCCAACGTGTACCAGAAGGTGGAGGTGCTGGAGACCGGTACTAATGACCCGAAGAAGATCACCAAGGTAGAATATTTGAGGGTTGAGGCGGAGTAGGGCGTTAGGGTTGGCGGCATATCGATAGTTTTGTATCGATAGTTGATGTTAGAACATCTTAATATCGATGTTATAGTTTTACATGGTGCAATAGTTTATAGACGGCAATATTTTCGATAGTATCGAGAGTTTAATTTGGGGCAATAGTATTGATGTACTCCAATAGTTTTTGCGACTTTTATTAATGGATACTATACAGAGTGATTGTCTTACGCTACTTTTCCCCGATAGACGCAATTTGTTATAAAATTTATACAGATTTCAGAGTTTTCAAGGTCGCAATTTCTTTTTTCGATATGAATCATATCAAGTTAACATTTATTTAAAATAATACATTACAGAATACAAGGACAAATCATCTTGCGGTATTACAAAAATAAATACTTAGCTATGCCGATTTAAAGGCAAGAATTTAGGTATTGGAAGAAAATAAGTCATATTTTTTATTATTGATTTATTTATTTATTCAATAACAATGTTCAATAGAGCGTCGGTGTGGTGTGGACTGTCGCCTTCCTACCGGGAGGGCTGAGGTTCAAATCCCGACACGTACCAATGTATTTTCGAATTTTCGAAAAATATAAGTACGTTATCCGACGCTCTTACGGTGAAGGAAAACATCGTGAGGAAACCTTCATGCACGCCTGCGAAGAGATTCGAAGGTTGTGTGTGAAGTCGTCCAATCCGCACTGGGCCCGCGTGGACGACTAAGGCCTAATCACCCTATACGGGTAGGCTCGTGCCCCTCGGTGGGGACGTTTAATGAGCTGATGATGTAATGTTCATTGTGTTTGAAATTACAATACAAATATATATATCCCACAACAATTCAATGCAATACAATAAATTTAATTAGACAGTACATAAGCACGTTATTTTAATTGATCCATATAATTTTAATATATTTATTGTAATTATAATCATTACTCCATTATTAAATTAAAAAATATTATAACAATTCATCAATACTGTAGAAGCACCCTCTAGCAAAAAATTCTTAAGCTTATGTTTAAAAGAAATGTCATAGACCACACTTTTCAGTTCCAGCGGAAGTTTGTTAAATAATCTAAGGGATTGATAATTTGAACAGTGTTCTGCTCGCAGTGCAGTGTATCTCGACTATAGGTCTCGCCATATATTCAGAGCGGCCATAAAGTTTGTCGAGATCTGTACAGTGAAACTTAAGGCATGGCGTCTATCGAGGAAAAGAGGCGTAAGACCCCGAAAAACCACCGAAAAATCCTCTCGTATACCAGACACCCTGTAGATTGTATCAGCTTTATCTATTGTGACATCAATCGAAAATATAAATGCAAACATAATTTAAGCGCTCTGGATATAGTAGAAATATCGATATCGATACAATCGCATAATATCGATTGTTGATTCTTATTCGGCAGCAATTGTATCGATATTAATATATAGTATCTATATATTGCAATATTTGTTATTATTGTACCAAAACTAAGATGTCGACAATTTCGATATAATTTTACTCGACTATCGATATTATAAACTATCGAATAACAACACTAGTAGTTGGTACATTCTGGTGCAGTTTCAACGATATTGGTTTGGCATCGGTTAAATAGGTCCAATTTTCCTTGAACTGGCAAATGTTTGACATCTATCTACATACGTGTGTGGTTAGGCTGAAATTTTACAAAATGCAGCCTAAAATAAAGCTCACGCCTTGGTCCCAGAGGGGTAGGCAGAGATGATGGAACGCCACTTTGCGCGCTTCTCACATACTTCCCTAGCTTCATTCACATCCATCAATCTTTTCATACAAGCTCTTTTATTCCTTTTACTTGGGACCCCAGCCTTCTTAAGGACTTGACCAATTGGGTCAAGGTAAGTCCATCTGGGTCGTCCCCTGCTCGCAGCCTATGTGTTAATAACTTAATACATCGTGTCGGCTCCATACTACGTTTTATCAAAATCTCTTCAGTATTTTAGACGTACAGAAGCATACATTCACACTCACCTTTCGACTTTATAATATTTGTGTGTTGACATAGTATATAGGCTTAGATAAACGATGAACTGACTATATGCACATCTCACTCAAAAAGTGTCCGCGACAATAGTCTGCCCATCGTGTCAGTTGGGCAGAATTTTCATTCGTTATCACGTCGCTCGATACATGTCATAATGGCATAGTAGTGTGCTCGTGCTTTTGATTTTTTTTATTAATAAAATTACATCTACCGTCACATGGTCCGTACTCTTTTTAGTTTAAGATTATTTTGTAAATTAATTATTATAATATTATGTTAGTGTTCCGCGCACGGGGCAAAATAATTGGTTAAAGGGGGAATGGGATAACAGTCATTAAAAATAAATATAACTTTCCTATATAGTGCTTTTATTTTGTACCCCTTTAATAACGCTTTAAGGTTAAATTTTTTGAATAATTTATTTTATAAATATATCAATAGGTCAACGTATGTGTCAAACGGCTCGGACATTTTTTTGCTTGATATTTCTTCGTGGTTGTGCGTCTAGTTAATTGTTTACCTAATATACGGTTTGATTACGTCATTCGTCAGTTCCCGGGAAAATGGGCCTTGTGTACCAATAATAAGTGATTCGTATAAAAATCAAAGGCGGCAAAGTAGGTCGGTGGGCGAAAATGAGATACATATTTGAACGTACTGAAAATTCAAATCTTAACAGATTCTGTGTTCACTTTATTATCAAACATGGCCGTAAACCCTTCAAAAATACGTAAGTAAAATGACTTTGGGATCACAAACGGCTATCGACTGGAAAATAAGTGTTTTATTTCGACCGCCAAAACACAGATTAACCCTACTTTGCCGCCTTTGATTATATACGACTCAAGTATATGAATACATTGTCACAATTATCTACCTTGTCATTATGCCATATATACTTCTACATAGTACATACAACTCAGGTTTAGTCCATGTTATATGAACACATAGTGTACAGACGCTGAAACGAAAGACAATCCTGGTTAAAAAAAAGATGAATATTTTACTGATAATCATAAAATAAATGTATTGGCTATTTCGAATAAAAGCAACTATATAAAATTACTAATTTAAAATGTTATGTTTCCTCTCTCCTAGTCCTCATATTGGGTGCCCAACAGGGTCCATAACACTGGTTTCACTTTTTATGTAACATCTTATGTACATTATGGTTTGGCAATAAATGATTAAGTATTGAGTACCAGTGTTGCCACCTCAGTTATTTTAGATAAAGGGCTTTTTGACAAGTTAAAAAGAGCTAGATAAGAATAAGGCTAGATTGGGCATCAAAAGATTTTCTGTTCTAAAATTACCGGGTATGAGAGACCTAACATCTGTCGTCTCGGGTGACGGGCGCAGTGCGGCATTGATGGAGGATAATAACTGTCTGTCAGTTGTTGGTCTCCTTCAATGCCGCTCTGTCATGGTCTGGCGTATCACTTACCATCAGATGAGCGTTCAGACCGTCCTGTACACTTATAACATAAAAAAATGCTGCAATACTTATGTCATGAAGCCGTTTTTTAGAGCGTGTAAAAAAACGTCGTCATGACCGATGAATAAAAGTACTTGTTAGCATGTCGAAAACTTCATAATTTAGTAATATTTTCAAGACAGTGAAAAAGAGCTAGATTGCTCTTTCGGGCTAAGTCGTTAAAAAGGAGTTCACCTATACTAAAAAGTGCTAGATTTATCTACAAAGGGGCTAAGGTGGCAACACTGATTCTTACCGAATTCAATCGATTCGAAATGTAGGTCGATGAATCGATTAAATATGCGGTGTCATTTACCATCAGATGAGCGGTTTGCTCGTTTGCCTGCTATAAAAAATCGGGATCTTATTTTTATGGTTTTTCAACGTATATTTATTATATAAATATTATAATTATATTTACATTCATATTATGTATGTCATAACTTGTGTTCAATTTACCTGCGTCAGAGCCAACATCACGCTGGTACCAAAAAATAGCTCTAAAGAATATTCAGTGGTCGATTCGTCCCAACACCAGAGTCAACATGGGCCCAGTTGACCATTATCAAATCAAAATGGATGGATTTCGTCCGTGGTCCGAGTTTCGGACTGGGATGAGATGTCCTCGAACCCAATATAAGTCCATAATTTGATATGTGAAAGATGTCATAGTAAAAAAGTCTCTGGGAACTAAGGGTTGGCATATTATTGATATAAAAATTCAGTGTTTCGATAGTTTTGACCTGTTATGAAAGAAGCGATATGAGCGTCGGTGGCTCAATGGTGGAGACGTCGCGCCTCCTACCGGGAGGGCTGAGGTTCAAATCCCGCCACGTACCAATGTGTTTCGAATTTTCGAAATCATATGTACGTTATCCGACGCTCTTACGGTGAAGGAAAACATCGTGAGGAAACCTTCATGCACGCCTGCGAAGAGATTCAAAGGTTGTGTGTGAATCGTCCAATCCGCAATGGGCCCGCGTGGACGACTAAGGCCTAATACCCTATACGGTAGGCTCGTGCCCTCGGTGGGGACGTTTAATGAGCTGATGATGATGAAAGAAGCAACCAACAGTAATGCCTTTTTAACTCAAAAAATCCATTATTCAATCAAGTCTTTACAAGACATTTCTGATTCGTCAAATTAATTATGAAGTTAAAAACTGGTTTAAATCGGCAACGCCCTTAACCGAGGTTCGAGTCCCACTCTAGCCGCCCTTAGGCTCGTTGTGTAAATGTTTAAGGCTGAGAGCCATCTGCGCTCGCCAATCCCGGTGAAGCTGTAAAGCCCTCTGCGGCAACACCAGTAGTCAGTACGGAAAAAAAATTACAATTAGTATGGACTATAACATTTCGTATTTATAAAAGGATACTTTCGTTTTAGCGTCAGTTCATTAAATCAAATTTGAACAATCACATGTTGTATTTTCCATAGCAAATAGCTATAAAGATTGACGACACTTTGAAATATATCGTTTATTTAACATAGTAAAGATATGCTTTATAGGTCGTTTATATGTTATCGATTTTTCATATATTTTAATGTAAATCTTATTTTATTCGCGTATATAGTAGTGTAGATATATATCTTTTTTATATGAACAATGAATTGTATTTATTCGTTGTAAGCTTGGAAGTGTAGTTTTTAAATATAACTTGTTTAATATTTATAAGAATTGATAAAAATACACTTGGCTATCTGCTTTATTAGATTGCAAATTTTTCTTAAATAAAACCTACTAATATAGTAGGTTTTATTTAAGGAAACATTTGCAATTACATAGTAGTTTTTTCTTAAGAAGTGGTATTTTAAAAGTTATGTCAATAACAATAAAGGAAGTGTAAGATATATGTATTGCTACTATTACTACCATTGGTCAATGGTAGATAATAGTAGTTAATTATATATATGATAAACTTCAGTTAATTTCACTTTTGAAGTGTACGTTCAAAAGTTATTATCTACCATAACTTTATGGTAGAATATGGTAGTTTTGGAACATCGAATGACTACAATTCATTCGTGCACTTTTATAAAGTTGTACCTACGTTTCTTTACATTCCTTATTCACGTAAAAACTAATATATTTTGACCAAAAAATATTTATATTAGACTGATTTGTTTTTTACTTTATACAGATTTTACGATTCCGTTAAAATATTCAAAAGGATATAGAGAATTTATTTTACACCAAAGTCGTATATAACGACACAAGTAATATATTTAATTTTGTATAGTTCAGAAACAGTAAATGGATTTTGCGTTTTTTTTTGTATAGTTCAGAAACAGTAAATGGATTTTGCGTTTTTTTTTTGTATAGTTCAGAAACAGTAAATGGATTTTGTGTTTTTTTTTAATCTTTTGCTATATTTCGTACTATAAATAAATTAGTTATATTTTGTAATAATTTATGAATAACACAAAAAGTGTCGCTCAAATTGTATAGAGCAGCTTTTAGATTTTTCTAGGTTTTTTTTTATATGATTAAAATATTTTATATTCTGCATATATTGAGATTGTGTTTTTCATAGTTTAAGAGATATATATTAATTGTTTGTTACGCTTCGCTAATGTGTGTAGTTTTCTTATCTAAGATCCGATTCCTTGCTCCATTCGGTGTCTTTTTTTAATAAATTACGTTATTCTTGAACGCTAAACTTTTTTTAAATATTTGTGTATAATCTTAACGCATTTGTTGAGATGTTGAAGATTACATAATTAAGATATCAGATTAATATTTGAACCAGTTATTATACTAATTTAATGAGATGTCTTAATTATTTATTCGTTTAGCAATATTTTACTTACAGATTAATATTTTCACAATTCATTACTTATTTTTGATGTATAAATTTGAATATTTATGTAATTAAAAAAAATATTTTTCATTAGGCACTGAATGGAGTTATGATTGTATTCTATTCATTATTTAAAACCAAAGGGATCGGCGGCCATTTTGTGTATAAATCGGACGCTTACGAACGTGCTTGAAAATGTATTTGAAATATGAAAATTCTTGAAAAATAATCATGTTTCAATTGACGCGTCTCACATTGAAATGCTTTTGATTTTTGATAATATTTTCTTCGTGAGTTCGTTCGAGGTATGACATGAAGTGCTAAACTAATCTCACCTTGATGAATCTCACCTATTCTTATCTCACCTGAAGTATTCTGCCGAGGCAATATACAGGCATAGTAGTTGAAGGTTGTGTGTGATTCAAAGGTTGTGTGATTCAAAGGTTGTGCGTAAAGTCGTCCAACCCGCACTGGGCCCGCGTGGACGACTAAGGCCTAATCACCCTACGGGTAGGCTCGTGCCCCTCGGTGGGGACGTTTAATGAGCTGATGATGACGAGTAGTTAAAAGTAGACTATGAAATGAAACTTGTCGAAATCAAATATTAAATCAAAAATAAGTAAAGAAATAAACCGTTTCTTAAATGTACTAGGATTTCATACGTAAGTAAGAGGTTCTTGTCTTGATGTGTTTATTAAATTAAACGATAAACAGTCAGGATTAGTATACAGTTACGTTTATCTAAAATTTATTTATTTTTCAGTCAATTATACTTCGTCGAGCACTCTTTGCAATTAAAATAGTTTGTAAAAATTAAAGTACCGCTGTATTGATTAAAAGAATTGATAGTAAATAATAGAGTTGAGGTGTTCTAAAATGTTTTTGCACTTTTCTTAGTTTACTCATTATGCAAGTAACTTTCATAGGTTTTACTTCGTGGAATACTTAAGGTAAAATTCCCTGGGTGAGATTCATCCGGGTGAGATACATCCGGCTGAGATTAAACCTGGTGAGATCCAACCCGGTGAGATTCATCCGGGTGAGATTCAACTGGGTGAGATTCATCCGGGAGATTCATCGGGTCATTCCGGGTGCGATTCATCCGGGTGAGATTAGACCTGGTGTGTTTCGTGTCATGCCTCGTTTATATGTTTGTGTGTTTGTATTAACTGTGTTTCGAGTGACACTAATATTGTTATGTTTTCCAGTGGGTGGACGCTAACAATGAAGAGGTAAATAACGTTGTTTTTTATCGCGCCATCTTTCTTTCTTTCTTTCCTTTTCTTTTCTTCATGTGGTGCTCAACTATTGCCACACTAACCGGGCGTGGGTTCTGATGCCGCAGAGTTTTTATTTTTTTATTTATGTATTTATTTATTATGTATTTATTTATTCATTACAATCGTATGGTTTATAAGGTCTTATACATTGCTATATTATTTTAAAAGTATTTGACAGATAAGGGGCACAGTAATGAAATTATAATATGTTTATTTATTATTATTATTTAATTCTTTATTATTCACTAATATACACAAAAAGATACGAGAAAAAAATGAACAATGGTGGTCTTATTGCGCATGGCAATTTCTTCCAGGCAACCTTAGGATGGAGAAATAAAATAAAAGGGTTTTGGGGCAGGCTAGTGTACGTAATGCAAATTATATACATACTTAACAATACAATTTTGTTTTACAATTATTTTCCTAGCATACACAACAACTTAAAATCAAGAAATAATATTTAGTTGCAATTAAAAACCTAAAATTGGATTATTCTTTTTTTTATAAGTGTACAGGACGGTCTGGACGCTCACCTGATGACCACGACAGAGCGGCATTGAAGGAGACCAACAACTGATAGACAGTTATTATCCTCCATCAATGCCGCACTGCGCCCGACACCCGAGACAACAGATGTTAGGTCTCTCATACCCGGTAATTTCACTAGCTACAGTGCCCTCATCCCGAAACACAAAAGTGCATAACACTCGTTTTTCACGGTATGATATCTGGCACTGCGGTGGTACCTACCCAAACGACTCAGTATCGGGTCTACCACTTAGTGCCTCTTATAAAAAAACGATTCAAAACTTTTTATGTACGTTTTGATATTTATGTATGATATAAGCTAATATAAGTACGAATATGTATTGCAATTATTATTATGTCTAAACTAACTCTGTGGCATATGCTTCGGTTTATTATTTAAATGTCTAAATTTAAGATTTTTCGATAACTCTTCTTTAACTTCCATTCCGATATAAGATATAAATAAATATCCACAGACATTCACACAGCGCCATCTATCCCTAAGTTTAGCAAGTTTGGACTAAACAACGGATAAACCTTAGATAATAAACTAATTAATAATAATATTAATAACCCTACAAAAAGCTGCAATTTAATTTTAAATTTTGATAGTATTAAACTAAACTATGAAACTGGGCATATGATACCGTAATAAAATGCCAACTTTAATTAAAACACGCTTGGTTAAAGCCCTCTCTCTCTCTCTCTCTTCAACCTATCGCAGTCCACTGCTGGACATAGGTCTCCCCCATTTTACGCCAGATATCCCGGTTAAAGCCCGTGATATTAATTAGCCTTATTTAATGAGAGAAATACAAGCTAAAAAATAAATAAATATAAATAACCCTACAAAAAAGCTGCACTTTTAAATACGTGTCGAATCGTTAGGAAGTTCTTGCAGCTAGACGAATTTTACGTCATGAACACAGTACCACCTCACACTCACCACACTGTGATTACTTGGTGAAAACCGTAGTACAGGTTAATCCAGCCTTGAGAAACGAAGATAGTTTAGGAAAATAACAATAACTACTGCACAATCTCACTCAAAAAGTGTCCGCGGCAAAAGTCTGCCCATCGCATCAGTTGGGCAGAATTTTATTCATAATCACGTCGCTCGCTACATGTCATATGACCTCTTAACCGCAATACCAAATGGGTCGTCAATAGTAAATGAATGAAATAAAATGGTTGTTTCAATATTACAGAAACTCCAATTTTATTTATATGTACAGATTGCATACTATATAAGGAATGGAAGTTATATAGGTGAAAGAAAAAAAAATGTTATTTACCTGTTGTTATCCGTAATTCATAATCAAAGGCATTTCTTATATACCCTGGTCTTATGTATATAATTATTTTTATAGAGAAATAAAAATAATAATATTCATATGTAATCGAGTTTGTACAGTGTAGTAAATGGGGGAAAACGATTAGTTGTTAATGTTGCCAGTTTAAAAATACATACAATTCTACCGGAGAACTACCATTTTTTATTTATCATTATTTTAGTGTCTTAAAAATATTTTCGGACTAAGTAAGTGATGCCAATATCATAATAATTTCGTCAATAGTATATTTTTCATAATAAAATTGGCAACACTGAGGTAAACACGCGCTTTGTAACCCCGATTCAGCTTTGCATGACTAATATAACATAAACATAAAACTGTACACTCTCGATGGCCAGGCGTTTTCTACTACGACTAACACTAATAGCTTAACACTAAAAATGTTACCAAAATGGTAGTTTTTTAAACACTGGCAACATTATGATTGACTAATTGTTTCTCCCGTTTACTACGGCGCAGTGGGTACAAGACGGATCTCCGGCACACTCTAGTACTCCGGTGAAAATCGACACTCTGCAGTTTGTGCCGAAGAATACAAACCCCAAGGAGTTTAAAGCTCTCCAGCAGCAGGTATGATTTTTTTCATATTTTTCCTTGAATAACCCACAGATCCACGTGCAGATGTATTTTCGAAATTATATGTACGTTATCCGACGCTGTTCGGTGAAGGAAAATATCGTGAGGAAACCTGCGAAGAATGAAAATGAAATGAAATGAATGAAAATGAATGAAATGAAAAAAAAATGACAAGTAGTCTAGTCTTCACATCAGTTATAGATATGCACAGCACACAGACATCCGAATATACAATTAGACTGGACGAGCCGCCAAGTTTATACGCAGTCCCAGTGTCGCAATTTCTTTTCGGTTCTTACCTGTGAAAAGTTATTATATTTCTTCGTAAATTTACTGATTCCTTGCGATTATGGCATGTTACAATTGCACAGGATGGCATTTTTAGGAAAAAACGGTAATTTCTTCTAATATTCGTGCGTTTGACTCGTCTCACAGAGCGTAAACTGGCAGCCAGTGTATGCTCGTTGAGCTTACATTTGTCGCGCTTAAAAACGCGGCTTGCCCCATCTCCTGTATTGGGAAATCTGTGGCACAGCATTTACAATTAACTCGTAATTATATCACTAAAACAATAACCCAAAAACCAACTACTCATTTCAAACTAAATACCATTTCGCTTTGGCCACAAGCCAGTGGATTGGTTGGTTCCCCAACAAATTGGGAGTATATAAATTAAAATACAGATTAATAATATTAATAATAATTTATTTACATGAAAAATGGTATAATTATTGGTGGTAATATTCAAACGAAGTTTCGCAAGTTTCGCCAAACGTATTTAAAAACTCGCTAACATGATAAAAATTCTTCTCAAGAAGCCACAACTGTGATTTTTTAACATTAATAATTTTAGCCTTATATATTTTGGCACACATATACAACAACTTATTGACTAAACTAAAAAGGTTATAATGATGAAATACAAGCGTCGGTGGCTCAGTGGTGTGGACTGCCGCCTTCCTACCGGGAGGGCTGAGGTTCAAATCCCGACACGTACCAATGTGTTTTCGAATTTTCGAAAATATATGTACGTTATCCGACGCTCTTACGGTGAAGGAAAACATCGTGAGGAAACCTTCATGCACGCCTGCGAAGAGATTCGAAGGTTGTGTATGAAGCCGTCCAATCCGCACTGGGCCCGCGTGGACGACTAAGGCCTAATCACCCTATACGGGTAGGCTCGTGCCCCTCGGTGGGGACGTTTAATGAGCTGATGATGATGATGATGAAATACTTTAGAATTTTTTCAAGTCATGTCTAACAAACCTCAATCCGTCAGATCAAAGAGAACCGCCGGGCGGACAAATTAGCGCTGGACCCCAGTCGCACATACTGGAGGGGGTGACATGGGACGAGGCGAGCAAGCTGGTGGGCGAGGATGCTGCTAACACGCATACCGGGGACCATGTGGTGAGTATCGGGTGGTGAGAGATATCACGTGAAGAGTATTATTTGTTTGGAAATATCACGCGAAAAGTATTATGCGATTGTAAATATCAAATGACTTGTATTATGTGATTGGAAATAGAACGAGTGACTAGTATTCATTTTATGTAAAGTTCAAGTGACAAGTTTTGTGTTTGGAAATATCACGTGACTAATATTCATTTAAAGTAAAGTTCACGTGACAAGTATTATGTGATTGTAAATATCACATGGCAGGTTTCACTTGTAAATCGTGAGCGCATTGGTAGATTCTATAAATTTTTTAATGGGTTTGCAAATTACATACATACATTGAGAGGGAATTTGGGATAACAACAAACGCAAATAACTTTGCAGTTTTTGAATATAATGAAATGTTTAATTATCTAATTTGATCAGTAATCGGTACTGAACCTTCCAATTATTTTGTGCACTAGTCAAAAAATAGTGGTGTTTATTCATTTGCATGAAGAAAAAGCTGGTTATATCAATATGACATACACACACTCCAATTTTGTTTATATGTAATAGATTTAAAGCTGATACCAGCTGTCCACGTGCTGATAGGCGCCCACTTTTTATATACAAAAATATAGCAATGTTTTACCGCGCGTCGAGTGACTTAACGAAGTGATTTCAGCATATGTTTTACGGTGGGAGAATGTTTTTTAGCAGCAGCTGATATAATATGGAAAAACACAAGGTCACTTTATTAGACAAACTTAATTTAGAAAAATAAGCAAAATAAATAAATAATCCACTGACATTCACACAGCGCCATCTAGCCCCAGTTAAGCGTGAAGCCTGTACTATGGGTACTAAACAACGGATAAACATACATGTATACATTTTTTTTTGTAAAAAATAATATTATACATAGAAAACACCCAGACCAATACAAACAGACATGTTCATGCACACAAATGTTTGTACTGCCCGGGGATCGAACCGGAACCCTTAGTGTTGCTGCCGACCTCTCAACCGCAACACCAAATGGGTCGTCAATGTTTTACTAATGTGTGGTGCTTGCTACACTTCAGTGATACGCTCACAAAACAAACGAAAAAAGTGTGCCGAATGCAGCGACAGCACACATACACATATTTCAAATGAGCGTAACATTTTCCGAAACAAAGAGCCTACAACTGTATTCTCTTTGGCGGTACGTATTTGAGGCACGGGTGGCGTATCTACCTTTATATATACAGAATATCACTGTGTTTTACCGCGTTTCGCGTGACTTAACTAACCAATTTCAAGTTGTTTCACTGCGGGGGAATATCTTATTGCGACGACTCAATTGGTGTTGCGGTTGAGTCATCGACTGCAACACCAAGGGTTCCGGGTTCAATCCCCGGGCAGTACAAACATTTGTGTGCATAAACATGTCTGTTTGGAATGGTCTGGGTGTTTTCTATGTATTCAGAAAAAAATGTATATAAGTATGTTAATCCGTTGTTTAGTACCCATAATACAGGCGTGAAGCTTAACTTGGGGCTAGATGGCGCTGTGTGAATGTCAGTGGATATTTAAAGCTGTTCGCTGTCCAGGTGCTGATGGGCGCCGCCTCCAAGGGTATCATCCAACGGGGACACCAGCACAATGCGCGCGTATATAGTGCCCCGTACGCCAGGAACCCCTTCGACCACGTCAGCGAGAGGGAACTGGACGACTACAAACGGGCTGTGGAGAGGAAACAGAGGGGGGAATGTGAGTTTTTTTTTTCGAACTGACTACTGCTGTTGGCCGCAGATTACAGCCTTTACAGCTTCACCGGGCAAGTGGCGAGCGCAGATGGCTCTCAGCCTTAAAATTTACACAACGAGCCTGCGCTTTGTATATTTATACAGGGAGAGTTAGAGAAAGAAGGAGAGCGATATATATATACAATAGCTTATATATATCGACGAAGAAAGATAGGAAGAGAAAAAACATACAGAGGAAGAAAGAGGGAGAGAGAGGAGAGAGAGAGATACAATAGCTTACATTCTACGTAGACAGAGGGAGTGAAGAAAGTTAGGGAGAGGGAGGAAAAACATACAGATTTATACAAACAGACACAAGTTTACATAAGAATAGGGACGTAGAAATATAAGCACAAACACACAGAGACAAATTCACACAAGAATAGAGACACACAAACACAGAAATATTAGCACAAACACAAAAATATTAGCACAAACACACAGACACAAACACAGATTTTACACAAAATAGAGACAGAAGCACAGATATACAGATTGACACAAGCACTCAGACTGATTTAAAGCATAGATACATACAGACATATTGACCAACACACAGAAACACGCAGACAGACACAAGTGCAGACAAATCTACACAAGATAGATACAAGCACAGATAGACATACGCACTCAGATTGACTTAAAGCATAGAGACAGACAAACATACATATACGAGCATAGAGACACACAGACAGATTTATACAAGCATAGAGACAGACAAACAGACAGATTTAAACAAGCATACAAACAAACGAACACAGACAAATTGACGAAGCACAGAAACACACAGACATATTGACATCAGCATAGGGGACCACACACAGACATTCAGTCACAAACACACATACAGACAAGTGAAAATATCAATGGTAATAAACTCCATCTTATATTTCCTCCTCATTCTACGTATGTGTATACTCAGTCCTTTACTGTGCAGTCTGTTCGTTTATGGAATTCTTTACCACTATCGATTCGTAAATCCAAAACCCTTCCTATTTTTAAAAAGTCAGTCAAGGATTATTTCCTGGCTTAGTGGATTATTTCATTGTCCTTTTCTGCCTGTCACTGTTATTTAAGTTGAATAATGTGTAGTATTATTTTGTATATTATAACGTTTGTATATTTAATTTAGGTATGTTTGTTTGCAATATTATACTATGTATGCATTAAAAATTATGCTAATGTATTTTGCATATATATATATATATATATATAATATATATATATATATTATAATATATATATAATATATTTTAAGTTGATAGTTACATATGATGTATTTAAGTATATATATTTAGGTTATTTGTATTTCACTATTCTTGTTAATATGTATGCATACCCCTTCTTTCAATTGTCCTCTTCCATTCATAGGTTGGTTGGCTGAAAGAAATTACTATTTAGTCTATTTCGAATGAGCGTACATTTACCTAAACGAAGAGCCTACAACTGTATTCTCTTTGGCGGTTCGTTTTTGAGGCACGGGTGGCGTATCTACCTTTATATACAGAATATCATTGTGCCCGGGGATAAAACCCGAACCCTTGGTGTGACAGCCGACGTCTCAACCCTTTGCTGGCACTAGATGCCAGCGTTGTTAGCTGCTTTGAGTAGAATAAAGTAATTTTAAATTTAACGTTTTTAAGCGTTCCGGTGTCGACTCATTAAAGTTGGTTGGCTGGAAGAAATTACTATTTATGCCATAAGGCCGCCAATTGTACTTGTCCTGTGCAGAACGTTAAGTGTTTAATTTGTATTGTGCATAAAGAATTATCTATCTATCTATCAATCAATCAATCAAGTGACACAATGTATATGTGGTTGCAGAACACGGATCTGTCGGAATTGGGAGCAATTAGCGCGGCGCAAATGACATCTGCGCCCTCCGACACCGAGGAGGAGTCTCGAGATGGTACTACGCTTACATAGACAATTAAGTCCGTCTACCACCCCGTTTCAAAAAAGAAAAATCATCATCAGCTCATTAAACGTCCCCACCGAGGGGCACGAGCCTACCCGTATCGGTGATTAGGGTTTTTTTCGAACTGACTACTGCTGTTGGCCGCAGATGGCCTTTACAGCTTCACCGGGCAAGTGGCGAGCGCCAGCTGGCTCTCAGCCTTAAATTTACACAACGAGCCTAAGGGCGTCCCCAACGGACTCGAACCTCGGCTTAGGGCGTTGCGGGGTGCCTTGGTAGTCTAACATATGTTTGGGGAGAAGCGGCCCGGCACTGCGGTTACGCGAATTAGGGACTGTTGCGAACCTACAGGACCACGCGACGATGGCCCCCGCCCGCGGGGCGGAATCTCGGTGTCGATTTGTGAAGTGTAACTTTAGTGATTTAGCATTTTCGCCGCGATGCGGCGGCGACCGTGGTGGATCGTCCGGATCGTCTAGCATGTCCGTGGACGCCGACGTTTACGCGCGCGAGGTGAAATGTTATTATTATTAGCTGCTGTTGTAGAATAATCAGCAGAGGAGACAATGAGCGGTTTGAATGCGCTATTGCCGAGTCGAAGAAGCGTGAAGTATGTGGTTAATATGCAACCTCATTTCTTAGAAGTCATGTCAAATGTAAAAAGAATATTATTAATTGATTTTTTATGTTTTTCTCTTCTCTTTCACTATTGTAAATGGACGATGTTTTCTTCTTTTAATATATTATTTTATTTTACCCAAAGTTGTTCGCTCATAAGTCGAGTATTCTTATCTCCACACATTTTCTATGGTCCTTCGAGCCGGATCTGAACCAGCGACCTATGGACAAAGAAACACATAAGTTATATTATTAACTTTTCCGAAGGCTCGAAGGACCATAGAAAATATGTGGAGATAAGAATACTCGACTTATGAGCGAAACAACTTTGGGTAAAATAAAATATATATTAAAAGAAGAAAACACGTCTGCCATTTACAATAGTGAATGAGAAAGAACAAAACACAATCAATCAATAATATATTCTTTTTACATATGACAAGGACTGTCAAAAGAGGTTGCATATTTAACAGTATGTGTTACGGGTACTAGACACGGATAAACATACTTTTGTTTGTGTAAATACATACACATTATACATAACAAAACACCAATACAAATATAAATTTTCATGCACACAAATGTTTATACTGCCCGGGCAATGATTTAAAAAGTATAGATTCGTGATATGCTCTCAAAACAATCTAAACAAAGTGTTCCGAATGCAGTGACAGCACACATACACGTATTTCGAATGAGCGTACATTTACCTAAACAAACGCCTACAACTGTATTCTCTTTGGCGGTTCGTTTTTGAGGCACGGGTGGCGTATCTACCTTTATATACAATCATTGTGCCCGGGGATAAAACCCGGAACCCTTGGTGTGACAGCCGACGTCTCAACCCTTTGCTGGCACTAGATGCCAGAGTTTGTTAGCGGCTTTGAGTAGAATAACGTAAATTTTAAATTTAACGTTTTTAAGCGTTCTGTCTGTCGACACAGATTGTGCATGCCGTGGCAGCCTTTAACTAAGGCAACACTACAGTCATGTATTTATAGATATACGTTTATAATAGGGATGATGACAATTTTTTTTTCTGTTATTATATCGATGGACCGCATTATAATAGGAACATTGGTAAAAAATACTCCGTTAAACATTAAAACTCACAGAAATTTTCCAATTCTAAAAACACAATAATGGACTTTCCCAGAAACGCTTCATACAAATGGCTACCTAGTTATGACGTCACGCCTCAGTAATTTGTACGCATAGTTTGTGAATTTTGTACTACAACTATATTAAATGTTGCGTTTATCAAATGGTATAATAGCAAAAGTTGCTTTAAGTTATATGTGTTATCCTTTTGTTCACAATTTTTTGACAATTAATGTACTTAAATGGACTTGCCACCCATCTTTGAAGATAATAAAATTCATAAACATGAGTTTTCGAGCTTGAGAGTAAGCACATCGTTATTTTTAACCCAGATTTGTAATAATATAAAATAGTTCTTACGATTCCAGGACCCAGTCATCATGCCTATTGTATGGTGTTTGTTTTGTTGGCTGTCCTTAATAAATTAATTAATTACACGAGTTCGTTCTACCAGCCCCCTTTCACCATCGGGATACAAGACGCAGGCGAGCATTCCACCTTACAGTGGTAGACATTCCACACATCCGCACAGCCCGCTTTGGTGCCTCGTTCCTAATGCGCACCGCAAAGGAATGGAACTCTGCTCCTTATGTGTTCCCCGATCGTTCACCTGGCACGTGCGTGTTCAAGGCAACAGTGAATAGGCTGTTTCTAGGCAGGCATGATCCATCCTCGACCGCTCATCACGTACCATCCGGTGAGGTGGCGGTCAAATGTCTGCCTGTAGATGAAGAAAAATTACATAAGATCGATCAAAGTTGGACGCTCCGACGCTCTTACGGTGAAGGAAACATCGTGAGGAAACCTTCACGCACGCCTGCGAAGAGATTCAAAGGTTGTGTGTGAAGTCGTCCAATCCGCACTGGGCCGCGTGGACGACTAAGGCCTAATCACCCTATACGGTAGCTCGTGCCCCTCGGTGGGGACGTTAATGAGCTGATGATGATGATGATCAAAGTTGCGGGTTGAAACTAGTTTATATTACTCGAAATGAGAACATTGTAAACCCCATTTTTGAAAAGAGTAACTACACGAGTTTCTTGCCGGTATCTCTCGGTGGATAACAACCTCCGAACCGGTGGTAGATTCATTAAAAATAACTTCTTGACGATTCAAAAGTGTCATGTAATGATTTATTGAATAAAACATTTTTGAGTTTGAGTTTGAGTTTATTATTTCTGTTACTGAACACCGCGTGTTGAGGATAGAAACCAAACAAGTGCCGGTGAGGAGTCAACCGGAGGTGGTGCTGAGCGATGGTGAGTTACTAGCTGTTTGTATCGACCTGTTAGCATTAGACTTTAGATAACCCTGTATATTGGCTCATCGGTGTGGATGTTTGCCATCCGATCTGGAGAGTGCAGGTTCAAATCGCCGCGTACCAATGTTTTAGAATTTTCAAAATTATATGTACGTTATCCGACGGTTGTACGGTGAAGGAAAACATCGTGAGGAAACCTTCGCACGGCTGCGAAGAGCTACAAAGGCAGTGCGTGTGCGTGTCCGGCCCGCACTGGGCCCGAGGGGAACAATACACACGCCAAGGGGAGGGGACGGCCACTCGGTGGGGGGACGTTAATGAGCTGATGATGATGAGGACTCAATTCCCATTACGATATTTAACTCCCTGTAAATTTGGTATTCCGAGTGCCCCTCCCCTACCCGTACGCGGGTGTAGTCGGCCTTAGTCGTCCACGCGGGCCCAGTGCGCGTTGGCCGACTTCACGCACAACCTCTGAATCTCAACGTCGTGCGCAGGTTTCCTCACGATGTTTTCCTTCACCTTATGAACGTCGGATAACGTACATGTAATTTCGAACATTACGTGGCGGGTTTTGAACCTGCGCCCTCCCGATCGGGAGTCAACAGTCCACACCATTGACCCACCGACGCTCTAATTGAGACCTACTTGAAACTATGTAGTTAGATAAGCATGTATGAATTCTATGTATCTCCCTTAGACGAGTTCCTGAATGCGGAAAGAGCCCACGCGGATCGGACTAAAGGTAAGTTAGGCCGCCCTAGCAACGGCGGATCCAGGGGGAGGGTCATGGGGGTCATGACCCCCTGAACCCCCCTTAGCTATTTTTAAGTACTATACTAACGTACATTAGCCTTATAAGTTCTTAACTGGCTTACTACTATGTGACACCCTGCTAGCGGTCGAACCTGGATCCGCCTTGGGTTCTTGTTATTAACATTGGTCGACGACCCATTTGGTGTACTGGTTGAGACGTCAGCTGCAACACCAACGGTTCGGGTTCGATCCCCGGTCAGTACAAACATTTGTGTGCACGAGCATGTCTGTTTGTAATGGTCTGGGTGTTTTCTAATATAGTATGTATTTATTTACAAAATATATGTATGTAAGTATGTTTATCTGTTTTTATTAAGATATAAATAATAAACACATGCTTATTGTGTATTTAGTGTAACATGAATATTTAAATATATAAAATTAGTTTTTAATATTTAAAGTAAGAGCGTCGGTGGCTCAGTGGTGTGGACTGTCGTTCCTACCGGGAGGGCTGAGGTTCAAATCCGACACGTACCAATGTATTTTCGAATTTTCGAAAAATATATGTACATCATCCGACGCTCTTACGGTGAAGGAAAACATCGTGAGGAAACCTTCATGCACGCCTGCGAAGAGAATCGAAGGTGTGTGTGAAGTCGTCCAATCCGCACTTGGCCCGTGTGGACGACTAAGGCCTAATCACCCTATACGGGTAGGCTCGTGCCCCTCGGTGGGGACGTTTAATGAGCTGATGATGATGATTTAAAGTAAAATATATGGAAATGTATTATTTCATATATTTAATATAACAATAATAATATTGGTCTATAGAATATATAATTTTTTAATTTTTAATTTCTTATTAATCTTATTATCGATTATTTACCAAAAATAGTTATTATGAAATATAATTCTGTTAACGTTTCTTTATAACCGTTCGGTTGATATATATAAAATTTGCTATTTAACGTTGTACCCACCTAAGTCCAGCGATGATTATTGTTTCTAAGTGTGTATGTGTGTGTGATAGTTATCATACACACACATCGACACTGTCATAGATTGTGTTATCATGTTGATCGCTCGATGATGATAGAGTCGGACGCGCGGGAGTCGAACCCCGCACCCGAGGCCGAGGCGGCAGTGGCGTCCCCGCCGAAACCGGCGCGCGCCAACAGGTACGGTGTGGCGAGGTGGCCGGGTTGGTGCCTGTCAGGGCTTTTTTGGTGTGCGTCATTATTTAATGTCGTGTCAATTATGGTGTCCATACACTGTTATGGCTTCACGACTACGGTTGTGCCATATATGGCGTCATGCACTAGGCCGGTGCATATATGGCATCACGGACTAGGGTTGTGCCATATATGGCGTCACGGACTCGGGTTGTGCCATTTATGGCATCACGGACTAGGGTGGTGCCATAAACTATTATGGCGTCATAGACTATTGTGGTGGCGTTTTTTTGTGACATCACGGGCTATAATGACGTCATCATTTTGTGTATTGGTGTCAAGGATTATGCTATCATTAACTCGAGTGTGTGTGTGTGTGGAGGTGTCCGGGCTTTTGTGTTGCTAGGATTTGTGCTTGGGAATAGTGTGAGTCATAATTCATTGTAGTGTCATCTTAGATAAATAATAACTAACTACATGCACAATCTCACTCAAAAGTGTCGGCGGCAAACGTCTGCCCATCGCGTCAGTTGGGCAATTTTCATTCGTAATCACGTCGCTCGCTACATGTCATAGTGACATAGTAGTGTGCTCGTGCTTTTGATTTTGTACCCTTTTAATGACGCGTTGAGGTCAAAATTTTAACGAATAATTTTATGTCCTAAATATAACAATAAGTCAACGTATGTGTCAAGCGGCTCCGACATTTTTTGGTTGATATTTCTTCGCGATTATGCATTTAGTTAGTTTATAATTTATCTAAGGATGTCATGTATGCCGTCAAACTGTTATGGCGTCTTAGGCCATATATGGTGCCATTTGTGCCATATATGGTGCCATAAATTGTTATGGCGTCATAGACTTATGACGTCACTGATTGTTGTAGTGGCGTCATGTCGTCATAATTTTGTGTTATCACGGGCTATAATAACATCATCATTTTGTGAATTGGGTGTCCAGGAATTATGCTATCAAGAGCTGTTTGAATTTGTGTGCGGAGGTGGCAAAATTCGGTGCCTGGTAGGGCTTTTGTGTTGCAGGGTTTGTGGCTTGCGAGATGGTGTAGCTCATAATTTATTAATGTATGGCGTCATATACTGTTATGGCGTTGTGGGCTACTGTTGTGTCTATATCGGTTACAGGCTAGGCGCGCGCGTTCGTGCCATAAATCTAATGGCGTCAAGTCGTCATAATTTTGTGACATCACGGGCTATAATAACGTCATCATTTTGTGTAATGGGTGTCCAGGAATTATGCTATCATGGGCTGTTTTGTGTGTATCTGGAAGAAGCCGGGTTCAGCGCCTGGTCAGGGTTTTTGTGTGCTAGGTTTTGTGGCTTCGTGGTGGTGGTGGCGTCAGACATTATGACGTCACGGACTACGGTGGACGTCATAAACTGTCATGACGTCATATATGATGTGGCGTCATAAAATTAAGTCGCTTCAAACATGTTGTGGCTTCACAAACTTTTGTCCTCATATCTCACACTAAGCTCAAAAAATGTATGTATTTTTGACACGGTGAGTATTCTTGACGCTATATCATTGTACATGCTTATGTTTGGGTCTTGTCAGTTTTCTTCTCTAAATTTTTGGTTATAGTTTTTTTGGGTTTTTGATAAAGGATTACGTATACATCATCATCATCATTTCGGGCCACGAGCCTAGAAGATGACGCTTGTAGCGTCAAGGCCGTGTTAGCCCACAGTACTGTTTTATAGAGCGTCGGTGGCTCAAAGGTGTGGACTGTTGCCTTCCTGGCTGAGGTTCAAATCCTGCCACGTACCAATGTGTTAAAGAATTTTCGAAATTACATGTGCGTGTACCGATGCTCTTAAGGTGAAGGTAGACATAGTAAGGAAACCTGCAAACGCCTGCGAAGATATTCAAAGTTTGTGCGGGCACTGGGCCCTGGGCCCGTGTGGACGACTAAGGCCTATATACCCGCGTACGGGTAGGCTCGGGGCTCTCGGTGGCGACGTTTAATCTGCTGATGCTGATGAACCTTACAATAATTTATTACAAAGATTTTGTAACTGGAACACTAAGTGCAAGACCACACATCTTTATCCGATAAATATTCGTCTATTGTATAGTAACCTTTTTTCATGAGGGTATATTAAATCTTTACTTTAAACTGATGAAAGATTGGTTGTCGATTTAACATTTGTTCAAACCAAGATCCGAACCGGCTATCCGACGATGTGTTCACCGACTCCGGCGTTGTGCAAGTCGTCGTGAGGGAGCGTCAGGTGCCTCAGCGAGTCGTTAGAGGTAATCGGTGTTTCTGGAATGTTACTGCAACTGCTTGTGTGTTGGAGACTGTCGGTGGATCATTGTGAACTGTTGCCTTCCGAGGTGACGCAGGTTCAAATCCCGCCCACCAATGTGTTTTCGAATTTTCTGGAATGTTCTACAGGAACTGCTTTTGTGTTCTGTCGACGATGCAGTGCTTTTTCGGAGGTGCTGGAATATTTTGAATCTCTTCTGAGCTTTCTCCGAAAAGTGAGGCTTGGAAAACTCAAATATACTTTATTTAAATAACGACCCATTTGGTGTTGCGGTTGAGAGGTCGGCCGCAACACTAAGGGTTCCGGGTTCGATCCCCGGGCAGTACAAACATTTGTGTGCATGAACATGTCTGTTTGTAATAGTCTGGATGTTTTCTATGTATAATATGTATGTATTTACAAAAAAAAATGTATACATGTATGTTTATCCGTTGTTTAGTACCCATAATACAGCTTTACGCTTAACTTGGGGCTAGATGGCGCTGTGTGATTGTCAGTAAATATTTATTTATTAAATAAATCATTATTGACACTTTTGAATCTTTATAAAAGAAGTTATTTGAAATGATGTCTAGTGTTTTGGATGTGTAGTCGATAAGCGGTGATCGTTGTGTTTTCTGGTATATGCTGGTGATATTTTCTGTTTAAATGTACTATATTGTTCTATAGGGTTTATTCGTAATGTTTCTTGATCAGTTTCAATGTGTTTTCCTGTGTTTTTGTATATGTTTGTATGGCTCGGCGATGTGTGGGATTTGAACTGAAATCTAATAATATTTTCTGTTATGTTTTTACAAACATTATTGGCTATTTTATTTCACTAGATTGTGGACTTGGTACTGAATCGTCTAGGTAGGTACCACCGCAGTGCCAGATATGGTCCCGGGAAAAGACCAGTGTTATGCACATCTGTGTTTCAGGATGAGGGCACTGTAGCTAGTGAAATTACCGGGTATGAGAGACCTAACATCTGTTGTCTCGGGTGACGGGCGCAGTGCGGCATTGATGGAGGATAATAACTGTTTATCAGTTTTTTGTCTTGATCAATGTCGCTCTGTCATGGTAAGGCGTATCACCATAAAAAAAGAAGTCGTATCTTTTTGGTTTCTTGATTCTTGGGTAGTTTTTATGTGTTTGTGTATGTTTCTTTGTGAAATAGTTAATTGTGTCTGTCTTTATGTTTTTTCTTTCAATTGTTATTCATTCCGTATGACTCGATTTCCATTAGAATTAGAAAATTTATATCGTTGTTGGCAGCTTAAAATTTTGTCGTGTATTTTTTATCGGCTAGTTTTTGTGATTATTTTTAAGATTCAATGTTTATATGTCCATTGAAATGAAATGAAATGAATTTTATTTAAGTTAGCTCATGTATATTATTTAATCTCGTATTAAATATGGCTTATATATATGTCTAAAAATAACAAATTTATTTATTTATCTTTTATCTATAGTCTATACGGTTCTGTCTATGTATGTACAAATGTATAGAATAAACTCTTCAAGCTTCGACTTGTACTAAAGTGGAGTTATGTTTAACAGTGTTCTTTGCCATATCACTTCTTGACTAACGATAGAAAAAATATTAGAATCCCTTAAATTGAAAATTTGTGGATAGGCATAAGTCCACTACCAAGATCATACTAAATTAAGTGTAACTGTACAATACAATACAATAGATTCGAATCTTTTGTGTCTGGCGCCTTAAGGCGTCATTGGCGGTCAACATTTGACGACCCATTTGGTGTGATGGTCGAGACGTCGGCTTCTACACCAAGGGTTCCGGGTTCGATCCCCGGGCAGTACAAACATTTGTGTGCATGAACATGTCTGTTTGTAATGGTCTGGGTGTTTTCTATGTATAATAAGTATGTGTTTACAATAAAAAAAATGTATATAAGTATGTTTATCCGTTGTTAAGTATCCATACAGGCTTTACGCTTAACTTGGGCTGTGTGAATGTCAGTGAATATTTATTTATTTAAAGTGTTATCTTTTCACTCCATTATCGCTTACAATATAACCATGCTCGCATGCTCACTAACCCACGCACTTTCCCAGGTAATCCCGAAACTAGAAGCTACCGCGACTCGTCCGCCACCAAACGCGACTACTCACGCAATAGTAAATTCGATACGATACTCAACAATACCAAACGGCCGATAATCAACCTAAAGTGCATCCGAAATGTAAGGTTAGCTTGCAAAGTCGCTTGCGCGGTACGGAAGTTGACAATGAACTCCGAAATCTTGGTGATGCCAGTTCAAAATCGAGTCTGTGCTCGATACCGTCAATAGAATGGGACGGGCGGTGCCGGTCTGAGTATGCGTTCAGGACTCGCTCGTTGCCACGGCAACGGGCTGGGCAAAACCGTACCCTGTACAGAACTAGGTCTCACAGCGGCTTTATGAACAGCTACGCAAAATACACGGAACCAACACATTACCACTTGCCCAAATGTAATAACTGCGGTGCGAGAAACAACACGTACGCGTGGCTGGTGAAAGATAGGAAATGTGCAGCGAATTATGTTTCCCTAGATAATATACCACTTTGTTTAGACATAATAGAGCCAGATGTCGTCAAAGTTGAAGAAAAAGTTGTTCCCGTATATCAGGTGCAGAAAATCGACGCAGAATTCGTGGAGAGCCAAGAATTCAACGAAGACAATTATCTAGGTGACATCGGTAATAGTTTCACGTCAAATCAAACGGTTATCGAGAAGAAACTGACTGCTGATGATACTGAACAGAAGAATGGAGAAGATGCAGACGGTGAACACAGAGCAGAGGTTGCTCAAGTAATAGACACGATTACAGAAGACGTAAACAACAATACAGTGGAATCTGTAGAAGGTGAATATCACAGTTTTGCAGATGAAATGGACTTTGAAGAAGCGGTGTACGAAAGCTCCGGTGAAAGAGCTAGTGGAGAAAGACATTCGAGATTATTCGGTGCCAATTGATTTTTATTGTGATGATTATGCGAATAAAGATGACAGTCCGAAGAAGTCACCGATGAAAAGGATTGAAATACCGAAAGTAAATCTGTTGGAACCCATTTTGGAAGAGTCCAAAAGCTCCAATGACGATACTAATAATTCTAATAAAGATAAATCTTTAGTCAATACAAAACTTAATGAACCTCAATTTGTGGACAATGTAAATGATGTATTTGATAGTGCAATATCAGCAATTGAACTGAATAACGAAATAGGAACAAGTGAAGTTAAAGTGACAGTGGAAAAACTAAAAGCAGAGTTTGTTAAACAGGATTATTTAGTTAACGAAGAGGAATCTGATGTAGAAACAAATTATTCAGAAAGTGTTTTACCTAATGTTCAAACTGCAATTAATGTGTATGAAGAGGAAGTTGTGACTTTGGAGGAAGGAGTATTGGCAAATGTGCATCATAATGTGATTGAAATACTATCTCACTGTGAGGATGCAACGGAGCAGACCAGAGAGATACCTTCCGCTGCAGACGACAAAGACAGAATTAGCGCGTTCAGTGTTAGCTCAGGCAATATGTCAAGCTTCAATTCGACGGTGGAATTTGAAAAGTACGAAGCCATATCCGATTTGCTAGCGTTGATATTGAATAAAATCGATTATAACTCTACTACAGGCGGTTTCTTTGAAACGATCGAGGAACGCGTTGTCGAAACTAATTTTGATATTAAAAGTAGTGATAGTGAAGTTAAAGTAGACATTATTGAATCAGATAGTGTGGAAATATCTAATAATACAGAACTGTTTTCAATTAAACAGATCATCGACGAGATTGAAACAAACGTGTATAATAATGATACAGTGTCAACGGAAAACAGTGAGAGCGATGTGTGCATAACACAAAAAAATTGTAGAAGGTATAATCTATTACATGTTTGACAAAGCGTTTTTTACATGTACTACAAAAAATAGAGTGAAAAGGGAACCGAAAAAGGTTATAACAGTTGTTGATAGTGAGGATATACTCTATACAGCTTTGTCCATGTGGAAACTCGGACAGGATTCGTCTTATGTACTAGCAGACAGCGAAAACACAATAGAAAAGTGTCTAGGTAACGGCAATTCAGATGAAAAAGAACGTTGTTCACAAAACTTTACGCTACATAATACATTAGAAACTGAAACGTATAATGACATCGATATAACATATTTGAATAATAATACAAAGGATTCTGAAGGTGGCATCAGTAAAGAAGATATATATGAGAAGAGCGATGTCAATTCAGACTTAGACACAACATATTTTAGCTCCAACTACGATAGTAATAAGGATGCAAATCTAGATATTACAGAATATGAAACGTATGATTATGTAGAAGACTTAACAGAAGATGATACAAAGTGTACACTAAACGAAACATTTACAGTTAATAGAGATATGAACACGGGATTTCTTGAGGGCTCCGAAATAAGCAGGTGTTCATCGCCTAATAAAGTGAGCGACGTATTCGAATCGTGCGCCGAGTCGCCAATAAAGTGTATTAATGCTGGCGCAAACAGTCTGTACGAGAGAGAAGAAACAATACTAGGCTCCCCGTTTGTCAAAAAAGCATCTTTACTTTCCATGTCTCAGATCGAACACAGTGGAGGTATCAAGTATTGGCTGTCTTTCGATGACAGTTTACAAAGTGTCGAAGAGACAATGCAGAAACGCTCTAGAAAGTACGACGAGAACAAACTGCCTAGTTTTGTCAATATAGACGTACATACAAGGGCAAGTTTCGATGATTACAAACAGAATAAAAGAAACGGTGTCTTGCTAGATAAATACAATGATAGTAAGCAAACGGATAGTTATGAGACTGCGTGCGCTTCGAATACAGATTATAATACTTGCGATTCAATGCTCGATTCGAAATTATCTGAATCGATCGACTCGGACAAAAGGTTGTTGTATGACAGCAGAATCGAGAAGACTCGCAAGTATTCTAGTTGGCCGCCGATAGACGAGTCATTGTTTTATAGAATCATATCGAAGTTTAGGATGTCGGAGAGTTTCGATCCGAGCGATTTGGAAGCGAGTAAACTCGACAGTACTTACTGAGTATTCGATTCAATTTTATCGGTTGGAATTTGTCGGTTTGTTGGATTATCGGGGTTTTGTAGACGATTGAATTTTGGAAATACCTCTCGTGTTTTGAAATGTAGTATTGCGTGAGTAGTCAAGTTTTATTTTCCAATTTTATTATTTTGTATTTTTTTAAATGTGTGTTTTGTGCATTGTGTATGTGTGATTTTTTAAACTATGTGGTAGTTGATGGGCCAAGTTATTGATTTGTGACAGTCCCAGTGTCATTACTGAATATTGGGTCTTACCAAATATCTTACTTAGTACTTACTGAATATCTTTAACCCTTTGCCAGGCTCTGGCTTATTTGAGACTTTATCACTTTGAACTTTATACCTCAGCAATAAAGTCAGAAACCAATATTTTGACCACAGCAGGCCTGGCTAAGGACTAATCCATAATTTAACTATTTTGTATACTGTACATTCGCTAAAGTATTTTTATTTTTTGTTTGTGTTTTATTGTTTTGGTTAATATGTGGAAAGGCTAGATCAGACATTGGCCATTTTACACGGGATATAATTTGACAGATAACTTATGCAGCACTCAGTCAATTTTGCAAGTAGCCACATGGACGAATTATTTATATTATATTATGCACTCATTTGAAGGTGTTGATATTGATGCGAAGGTTGTGTGTGAAGTCGTCCAATCCGCACTGGGCCCGCGTGGACGACTAAGGCCTAATCACCCTATACGGGTAGGCTCGGGCCCCTCGGTGGGGACGGTTAATGAGCTGATGTTGATGCACTCATTTGGATGTAACATATTTTACACAGTAGAACAATCAATACCTTGGCCCACATATTTAATAATATAAATTTATATATAAACAAAGGAGCTTGGCCCTGCATTAATATTGTGGTTATGTGATTTTAAATACATTGTCTATATAAGTTTTTTAATAATGTTTCAAATGAAAGCCTTAGCAACAGTTTTGATATTAATAATGTCGTGATGAAGAATGTTAATACAGTAAAAGAAATATAAGTCAAATATAAATTATTTAAAGATTTGCCATTTTGAATTTATGTGGACATTAATAAAAGATTGTCTTGTTCATCACAAATAGTGAAAAATGGAATTGTGGACAAGGTTCGATCTGTCAAAACCATAACATATATATTACAACACCATGTCAGCCTATTGTAAGATTGTCACGGTGTATATAATTTTAATGCCTTTTGAAATTAATACAAATAAAGAAAGAAAGAACTAATTTATTTACAACATATTATAGTAACAGTAATATATTAACAGAATAGTTACAAAATGAACGAAGCAATAATAATATCAAATAAAGGATTTGATGACGCTGAAACTGGCAGAAAAATACGCAATGGTCAGGCACGAAAAAAGACTTGGCACCAAAAAAGGCTGTTATAACCTTCGACTGCCACGTGCAAATATTTCAAATATTCTTGAAGATATTCTACATTCTTCATTGAATAGGGATGATGACAATTTTTTTTCTGTTATTATATCGATGGACCGCATAATAATAGAAACATTGGTTAAAAAAATACTCCGTTAACATTAAAACTCACAGAGATTTTCCAATTCTAAAAACACATTAATGGACTTTCCCAAAACGCTTCAATGATGGCTACCTAGTTATGACGTCACGCATCATAATTTGTACGCATAGTTGTGATTTTTACTACAACATATTAAATGTTGCGTTTACTAAAACGGTTTCATAGCAAAAGTTGCTTTAAATTGTATGTGTTATCCTTTTGTTAATAAATTTTTGACAATTAATGTACTTTAAAAATGGACTTGCCCATCTAACTTTGAAGACTAATAAAATTCATAAAACATGAGTTTTCGAGCTGAGAGTAAGCACATCGTTATATTTAACCCAGATTTGTAATATTATGAAATAGTTCTTACGATTTAAATACCCAGTCATCATGCCTATTCAGACCGTCCCGGGCCGTTGCTATTTTTCTTTTAGAATTTTCTGCCAGTTTCAGAGTCACATCATAACCATAGTTTAAAGTATTGAAATGTAATTCGAAATTAGCGTTTCACATATCCTTTTGAGATATAGAGCGTCGGTGGCTCAATGGTGTGGACTGTCGCCTTCCTACCGGGAGGGCTGAGGTTCAAATCCCGACACGTACCAATGTGTTTTCGAATTTTCGAAAATATATGTACGTTATCCGACGCTCTTACGGTGAAGGAAAACATCTTGAGGAAACCCTCATGCACGCCTGCGAAGAGATTCAAAGGTTGTGTGTGAAGTCGTCCAATCCGCACTGGGCCCGCGTGGATGACTAAGGCCTAATCACTCTATACGGGTAGGCTCGTGCCCCTCGGTGGGGACGTTTAATGAGCTGATGATGATGATATCCTTTTGAACAACGTCGAAGCCATGTTTTTACTTATACGCTTTTGCACGCTGTCCTTTTATATTGCACTGGTAAGGTAATAAATTTGCATGTATTTTATGTCATTTTAACGCTAAAGTGCTTGCTTGGTGTGTTTGTTGTAAGATATCTTTTTATAATTAAAAATAATGCATTATATTGTGTGTTTTAATTTTTTATTTTATATGTGTAAATATTTTATGATACCTAAGAGGGTGTAAAAGGTCATCTAAATGGGTGCTTTATTCTGAAACTAAATTTTTCGATGTTAATAAGACTTGGTGGAGCTGTCTTTCGGGCTGCAGAGTAAAACAAAGCAGTGGTGTGCACATAGATTATGAGTATGCAAAGTGACAGTAATCGCAAAAACAATTTATATATTTGTCAAATTGAGTGCTGTTGATGACAGCAGATCGTCTATGGTTTCAAATCGGTAGAAGAAAATTTGCGAATAAGTGGGAATTATTTAGTATGTTAGCGATTTTCCTGGTGGTCTGGACGCACAGAGTATGCACTGCTTATTTGCATTTATGGAGTGCACGCCACTGAAACATAGTAACATATTATGATATCAATGAGAGCCTATATTTGAATAGTGAAAGGCACAGGCTTCTTCTATATAAAAAAATGAGTAACTACTGAGTTTCTTGCTGGATTCATCTCAGATAACAGTCAGAATCAAATTTGACATTCATGATTGTTCTTTATGGGCATAAATTGAATAAATATATTTTTTTTAAATAAGTGTAGAGGACGGTCAGGACGCTGACATTATGGTAAGTGATGCGCCTGACCATGACAGAGGCATTGAAGGAGACCGACAACTGAAAGACTTATTATTTTGACGAACAATTGATGTAATGGTTGAGACGTCGGCTATTACAGCAAGAGTTCCAGATTCGATCCCGGACAGTACAAACATTCACGGGCCAAATAGTGGCCCGGTCCTTTGGAAGGCAAGGCCCTTTTTCGAATGTTTAATCTTAGAGGTTATAATGTACCCTCGACAGATGACCGTTTATACATATTCATTTTAATTTTATGCATGAATGTTTGGTGTGTTAACTTGGCTTTGCACTACCGTGCACGCTTGCATGCACAAGCTATCGAGTGGATACGCGAAAGGAGCTTCAGCTTGCGCAATAAAGGTGAGATAAGCATGTTTTTAAGTTGTATTTTATTTAAGTGTAATTTACGTTTTTAATATTATGAAATACGCTCAGAAGGATAGGTTCTCCTCATAAAAACAAATTTCAATTCTCTTCAACCTATCGCAGTCCACTGCTGGACATAGGTCTCCTCCATTTTGCGCCAGATATCCCGGTCCTCCGCTTTCCTCATCCAGCTTCCGGTAGCGACTTTCGCAAGCCGGTCCATCGGGCCGGGTGTCCTACGCTACGCCTAAAGAAAAAAACATCAATCAATTTTTTTTGGTTGGTAGCCTAACATATGTTTGGGGAGGGAAGCGGCCCGGTACACTCCGATTACGCGAATAGGGACTGTGCGAACCTACAGGGACACGCGACGATGGCCCCCGCCGGCGGGGACAACGGAATCTCGGTTGTCGGTTTAGGGTTGTTGCGAACATTCGCATCCGCATCCGCAAATGCGGGACTTCCGCATAGATTTGGACATCTGCATCTGCATCCGTATCCGCATTAATCAGTGCGGATGTGAATATCATGCAAGCAGCTACAAGAAAGAAATTAGGCGAGCCCGCGAGCCGGTCGCACGTGGCAATGACCAATGGGAGCGATTAGTAGTAGTAGTTATTAGGAGCGACAGTAGGTGTTTAATATAAAAATCAGTACTTATGTTGATTTGATTACAATAAAAATGTAAATAATTAAGTTATCATTGTTTTAATTCTTCATTAATAGATTTTATTTAAATAATATCTTAAACATTCGCATCCGTGGATGTCAGCCTTCAAAACTCCGCATCCGCATTCGCATCCGCGGATGTGAAAATATCAGCATCCGCAACATCCCTAGTCGGTTTGTACAGTGTTGTAATGTTTTAGCTATTTCGACCGCCGATGCGGTGGCGACCGTGATAGGGTTTTGAGGGGTTAGAGGGTTCTTACGCTACTTATTTGGTAGATGCTATGTCTTAAGTTTCCCCCCAAAAATTCCTGTCGGCCTATGTGCCAATTACCAGTGGCGTGCACAGCTTATGAGTAGGGTATGCTCTTATGGTGAAGGAAAACATCGTGAGGAAACCTGCGCACGCCTGCGAAGATATCCAAAGGTTGTGTGTGAAGTCGTCCAACCCGCAATGGGCCCGCGTGGACGACTAAGGCCTAATCAGTCCTATACGGGTAGGCACGTGCCCTTCGGTGAGGACGTTTAATGAGCTGATGATGATGATTTAATATGTTGGCAATTTTCCGGGTAATATGGGGTTAGATGGCTTTTTGTGCAGGTCTATGGATATTTATGTATGTTTTTTGATTTCAGGCGAGCATACAGTCAACGGGGACCATTCTGATGCGCACCATAGCACGTTCTCTCACAGCAGTAAAGAGGTGAGTCATTCTCTCTCTAAGAATATCATTATATAAGATGTAATTTTTTTATGTTATATGTGTACAGGACGGTCAGGACGCTCACCTGATGGTAAGTGATACGCCAGACCATGACAGAGCGGCATTAAAGGAGACCAACAAATGATAGACAGTTATTATCCTCCATCAATGCCGCAGTGCGCCCGACACCCGAGACAACATATGTCAGGTCTCTCATACCCGGTAATTTCACTAGCTACAGTGCCCTCATCTCGAAACACAAAAGTGCATAACACTCCTGTTTCACAGGATGATATCTGGCACTGCGGTGGTGCCTACCTAGATGACTCAGTATCGAGTCTTCCACCTAGTAAAAAGTTCTTTTAGTGTAAGTTCTGTTCGTATTGTAAATTTTGCACCATTGTATGCAGAGCGTTGTCTCCAGGCACAGGCAAAATGTTGCCTAAAAAGTAGGGTACCAAAATAAATAAATCAAAATAATAAAAAAAACTTACAGGGTTCCCCGTCAAAGGAAATTTCCACCGAGGATTCTCCTAAAAAGGACAAGAAAAAGAAAAAGGGACTCAGGACGCCCTCCTTCCTCAAGAAGAAGAAAGAAAAAAAGAAGGACAAATCCAGCACCCCACAGCCCGCCTAGAGGTATGGTATTTTTTTTATTTAATCATTTCCTTACCATGTAACTTCTAACGGTATTTTTATATAGTAATGGCATAAAATAATCTTTATTCAGGATTTTGATACAGCCATAAAACCCATATTTTATTAGTATATGTAAGTAATAGTTATTGAATTTAATAAAGGATATAAAGGGTTTGGCATAGTCGTCAAGTTTGTTAGACTAGCAAATTGTTGCAAAGGCGGATCCAGGTTTGGCGCCAGGAGGGGGTCACATAGTAGTAGTCAAGTTAAGAACTTATAAGGTAGGGTAAATGAGTGGACTGTATATTCATATAAGCTGGTTTATTTAGTTGCAAGGAAGATACAGAATAGGCACGGTTGGAGCGCGATCGCGGTTGGAGGAGTCCGTGGTAGATGCGAGCGTGTCCGGGTGTCGATCGCTAGTGGGCCGCCCCGCTTCGTGTAGCCGCGGCCGTTGTGACGTCACGTTCCTCCCGCGCGTCTCCTCCCGGGCGTATCAGGACCGGTCCTCAACAAATATCAAATCCATTTATTTCAAATTAGGCTTATAAAAAGCACTTATGGACGTCAAAAAATATACAAAAATATAATAAAAAACAATTAAAATACTAAACTAAAAATATGAATTTTGATGCTTTGAAAAAAAGCGCTTCAGTGATTTGGCCTGTTGATGTATTTTGTTAATGTACGCTAGTATAGTACTTAAAACTAGCTCAAGGGGGGTCATGACCCCCATGACCCTCCCCCTGGATCCGCGCTTGGTTGGTACGTTGGACATGACGCAAAATTTTCTTTAATACTTCGATTCTAGATGGATCAACTCATACCTGGTTAAGGTGGCGGGTAGCAGATGTCGACTGCTAGGGGAAATCATTAGGGGGAGGCCTTTGTTCTGCAGAGAACGTTTTAAGATTTTTTTAAAAGATCTGTCAGTTCGTTTGACTGAGGCTACAGGGGACTCCAGAGCCGGCAGCTTCCTTGGTCAAAGAATAAGCATTGCTATTCAGCGCGGGAATGCTGCCAGTGTTTTGGTAACCTCGCCTCGGTGAGACGCACTTTTCGATTTTGTTACATAATATTTTTTAGATTTTTTTTAATTGTCTACAAGATAATAGTTTTCTTGGGGGCTTGATAAACAATGAACTAACTCGATGCACAATCTCACTTAAAAAGTGTCTTCGGAAGTATTATACCCATCGCGTCAGTTGAGCAAAATTTTCATTCATAATCACGTCGCTCGCTACATGTCATAGTGACATAGTAGTGTGCTCGTGCTTTTGTACCAATTTAGTGACGCGTTAAGGTCAAAATAAATGTTTTTTCTTTCTTTCTTTCTTTTAAAATTTTAATGAATAATTTTATGTCATTAATATTTCTTCGTGATTGTGCGTCTAGTTCGTGTATTGTTCATCTAAGGCAGTCTTTCCCAAAGTGGGCGATAACGCCCCCTTGTGGGCGCTGCAGGTCTCAAGGGGGCGGTAAGAGACCCAGAAAGAAAATGATTAATTCAATAATTAATTAATTCAATTTGAAGTTATAGTGGTTTTTAAATAGGTGAAAAAATGTGGGCGCTAAAAAATATTTATTCTACAAGTGGGCAGTAGACAAAATAAGTTTGGGAACCACTGATCTAAGGGGTTGAATAATAAAATATATTGCCATAACAATAAATAAAAGAAAACTCTTTGTTCACAGATAAACTAACAAATGAACACTGCCATCTCGCTTTCAAATAAATGTATTTTAAATATAGAGTTACTCAGGTTTTTGCCTCTATTGTAAGCTTTCGGGCTGATTTTACGACTAACCTATTTGTACATGAGACAGACCTACCGATGGTTGCTTAACACAGTAGCTTGTAACAGTTAATCTAGGTCTGCCTTTGATAAACAATGAACTAACTCGATGCACAATCTCACTCAAAAAGTGTCCGCGGTTAAATTATGCCCATTCGTTAGTTCAGCAAAATTTTCATTCATAATCACGTCACTCGCTACATGTCATAGTGACATAGTAGTGTGCTTGTGCTTTTGATTTTGTACTCTTTTAATGACGCTTTAAGGTCAAAATGTTAATGAATTTTATGTCATTAATATAAAATGTGTCACCGTATGTGTCAAGCTTGGACATTTTCGGTTGATATTTCTTCGTGTGTGTGCATCTGGTTAGTTAATTGTTCTTGAGGTCTAGCTCTTTACAGATAGGTTATTCGTTTCTTCCAGCCGAACGCACGCTACAACTCAAATACCCTACGGCATGACCCGTGGATGTCGATACAGCATTTTCACTTGTATCGAACGCTTTAAGACGACAACTGAATGAATAAGTGATGTAAGTCCGAATTTGGAACATTTTGATATGTTATATTCCTATTCAACCTATTGCAGTCCACTGCTGGACATAGGGTCCCCCAATTTGCGCCAGATATCCCGGTCCTCCGGTTTCCTCATCCAGCCTCCACCAGCGACCGCCCGCAAGTCGTCGGTCCATCGGGCCGGTCCTACGCTAGGCTTGCCAAGACGCGGTCTCCACTCCAGAACTTGTCTGTTCCAAGGGACATAGGTTCTGCGACATACGATGTTATATTAAATTGATTTATTTATAATGGAGTTCAAAATTTGCTTGATTTTAAGCTAAATATTTGATAGATGATTTTTAATTTTTTTGTCACTAATGTCTTAAAGTAAATGGAGATAAGACTTCAAAAGTGTATTTGCAGGCCCTAAAATGTTAATACTATCTTTCGTATATTAAAAAAAAATGCGAAACTTATCGTTTCATTTCCAGGAAGAGTATTTTCGGTCCCCTTATATTACAAAAAATACCATTCCCACAGAGGGCTCTTGAAAGTGACGAAAATATTTGGTCTTTCTAAGATGTTAGTCCCTTTTATATTAAATCTTGTATCAAAAGAACGCCTGTAGGGGGGTCCTGAAAGTGTTATATTAAGTCCCCTTTTATTTATTCGTACAAAGCATGATAATTCAAGAAGACAAAGAAACAATGAAGTACAGGCTAGTTTATCTCTATAAGAGATTTCTTACAGCTTTTATAGAACTTTATATTAAAATATCATCATTAGCTCAGGGGGTACCGAAAGTGTTATGTTTTGTCCCCCTTATATTAAAATAACTTGCCCTAAAAGTTGAATATTCGAGAATTTATAATATATCAAAATGTTCCAAACTGCACATATTTATATATGTACCGTAGATATTACAAGCTGTTGATTCACGAAACATTGACATTTGTATTAATTCTATAATTCTAACGTCTCTTAAACCTTGAAACTGACAAAGATAAATGTGGATATTTTGTGAATAGAGTGAATTTGGCCGGATTTACTAACATGTTAATTGTTATATGAACAAAACAAACATATAATATGTATATGAGATGGAATGAAAAGTGTTTATGCAGTTTGGGTCCTTACAGAACACTCATGTCAGATGATATATATATATACCGTCCGAACCAGTATAGCTACCAGTGGTAGCTCCACTGGTTCGGACGGTAGTTTCCTATTACGAATCCATATATAATCTGTGAACATGAATATACCTATTTGGTGTGACGTAAGATGTCAGCTACTGAACTTCCAGTTCCAGTTTTGATCGTTAGTCCTCAGTACAAATATGATTGTCTACAAGTTTAGCAAGTTGTTTTGATCTGGGAGGCTTAAGTATATTGTTTACAAAAAAAATCTGTCATGGTCAGGCGTATCACTTGGCGGTGAGCGCCCTGACCGTCCCGTTCACTTATGACATATACAATGGAGTGTTCGTCTGAGGGAGGATATTTATTAATCATTCGATCTAAATAATAAATATTTTTTTCTCTCCAAAGTGAAAAAATAGGGTTGCTTAGAGTACTTTAGTCTTCCTTATGATTATTCAAATACTTTCCTGTCTGATGTTATCTTCCAAGTTTATTTGTAATTCTATTTCTTTCTCTACTTTAATTTTCATGTAAACTTAATTATATGGTCTGGATATATGTGCATTATGTGTTTTACTCAACTAAGGATAAGGTTCACTTCCAGATCTAGACAATGAGTTTCTTATAAATAGTCTTCGATTTTTTTATCAATATATTTCAAGGGATGGTTCAAAGGGCTGTTCAGAATTTTTATTTATATACATGTTATATGTTTGTTGATATATATGACTTTTATGTTAGTATATTGGTCGTAATACCCACCAATCAGTCGAGGGTAGCTACATTAACTTTATACGTCTATCCGTTAGCGTATATATAAGTGCTATTAAATAGATTTTAGATTTGCGATGTTTATTATTTTTTTGGTGGAATAAAAACTATGTTAAAATTGAAATTGTTTTCTCTAAAAAATCACTTGCCACGTTTTGAAAATTGTAATATTTGAAAACACTGTCTACCTTGTAATTTTTAATTTTAATGTTTTTTTAAGCCGACTCAGGGGTATCCAATATTTGTTGCATTAAATTGTATGAATACATTAAGAAAGATATCGGTATTTAACGTGAAATCTGTGTTGAGGTATTTTTATTTTCATTAACAGTCGAGGGGGGGTTTGTATATAGACTATATTGAAGCCCCTCTTTTCTCAGATTGCTATGCTCTCATTTTATATTCCATTTTAATTTAACAAAATGTATGATGGCCGCTAGTCGAATATTTATTTTTAAATAATTCATTCTAGTATTAAACCCAATAATAATTGATATTAATTCGAACAAAATAAACCTTGAGCAGCTCGTATATACAAATCTTATGTATTAGTATTTTAAAACAATAAAATAATAATGTTTATACATTATTCGAAAATGATGTAAAAAAGTATGGATTCGTGATATGCTCACAAAACAATCGAAAAAAGTGTTCCGAATGCAGTGACAGCACCTATACACATATTTCGAATGAGCGTACATTTACCTAAACATAAGAGTACAAACTGTACTCTCTTTGGCGGTTCGATTTAGAGGCACGGATGGTGTATCTACCTTTATATATACAGAATATCATTGGTCTAAATTGAATGTATTTTTAATTATTTGAACTCGATTATTGGATACCCCGGTTCGGTATTTGGTGCATTTTAGTGTTACGGGCATGTGATGCTACAATGTAGGGGGCGGGCCCTGTCGCCGTGTGTGCTTTTACAATGTTCTAGCGTCGGTCACATGACATTGTTGTTAGCATTGGCTTGGGTGTCATGAACGTTCAAGTTATGATGACATTGGAAACTTCATGCAAATGTTTGGTAATTTGCGAAGGACACAATTGGGATATGTTTCGTCAAACAATGAACTTACTAACTTAAATTATATGTGTTTTCAACTAACTTGTTACCTTAGAATAAGTGTTAACTTTGACAAAATTAAAAAGAAACTATTCCTTTTATTATAATGGCAACACATGGAGTCCCACTATCTCACATGACGCTTACCAACTGTAAAATATTAATAAAATACTACTTGTCTTAATAAGTAAAAGCATTATTATTATGCAAATAAATACCTCGTCTTTAACTATTGAACCTACAAGGCCTATGCCTTCCAATGGGATGTTATGGGCCTTTCGTTTAATTTGCATTTGGGTTGGTTCGGTACCCCTCTAACCTCGCCTTACTTACAAACCCCTTTAATATGATTAACAAAGACGTTCATGACAAACAAACCAATTTAAATTAATTTTAATTTGAGCCTAAAACAAACGGATATTCAAGTCGTGTGATCGATATTTAAATTTAAAATATTAAACAAAATATAATATATGTTAGCGCTCTATTATATGTAAAGTTAAGATTTATTCGGCTAGCTTATGTTTTTAGATTTTTAACTTATTTCACTTCGTTTGGTCTTTGTAGCGACTGGGCTATGCATTATTATGAAATTATTTTTCAATGTCTTGGAGTCAAAATATTAAAAAGTAGTTTTTTTTTATCAAATGTTATTAAAACATGTACAGTTGATTGAATATTTCTAGACGTTATAATATTGCGTTGTCAATTTCATGGTCACAAAATCAAAGACATTAGTTTTTTTATTGTTTTTTTATTTGAGAATGTCTCAAATTTAAAATTATTATATTATAATGAACTAGATACTTTTAACAAGGTTTTAAAATTTTCTGACATTTGTTGTTTTTTATAAATAAAAAAAAATGATTATAAATTGAAGGATTCTATTTTATTTTGTATTAATAAATTGCTTTGCATAACCCAGTCGCATCAAACAGCTCTAAATTAATTTCGAAACATATTGTTATAATATAGGGTCACTATTTTTATTCGTAATTTAAATCATATATTTTTTTTATTATTTTACTCTTTTTTATTTTAGCTGTGGCCCTATAATCAATTTGACATTACCTAGATTAGTCTAGAGTTTGTTAAAATGACAAGTTGATTTATTAATATGTTTGTACGTACGGAATGGCTTTTTTAAAAACTTACTTTGTGTGTGTATTTAGTTTGAGCAATGTCGCAATGAAATTATTGAAAGTACGAAGAAAAAAATCAACTTATTTCCGTTTTCAATTTTGTTATTGTTAACTATTGTAATGGCCCAATAACGTAAATGATGTTAGTGTCAGATCAGTGCCATATATATAAATCCTTTTTGTTTTTTCCATCATCAGTCAGCATTGTATGTAGGTGTTCGCGCCATAATTTGACAGTTTAAATGTGGGTGTAATTTTTCAGTACCAACATTAAAATTGAAACATGTTTTCATTTTGTGATGGCGGCCAAAAAAATTACATTGAATAAAGATTATGATAATTATATCATAATACCTCTTACCATAAATAAAATAGTATCGACATTGTATAAGCTAATTCACAATCAAACTAAAAAGGTAATATTTTACAAAAAGCGCTCCGTACTTTGTGAATTTAATTTTTAAGGTCCTATTTGTAATGTTTAAAATTATGACACAGGCATTTTGCTATCTATGTATTTGTAATTTAATAAAATTTATTAGTTTTATATCTTGTCTTTTTTTTGTATTCCCCATTTTTCTGATCTAAATGATTTGGCGACCCATGTGGAGTCATGGTCGATTTGATCGAGTTGCCTTCTACACCAATGGTTTCAGGTTCGATCCCCGTGCGTGCATGTGAGCATGAATGTTGATGTATTTTATATAATTTGAATTTATTAACAACAGAAAAAGATTACTAAGTATGTTTATCACTATGGCCATTAGCTATTCAGCAGGATAGATATCCGAAAAAGTGTATGAACTTTTATTAAATGTACAATCATTACATTAAAACCTTTATTCTACCGGACCAGACTTTAACCTAACATTAGGCGATGACATCACCAATACACAACCTGTCAATTTATAATCGCACCTGTCAATGTCAACACTGAAAACTGTCAATTTATACACAGTCAAAATTTTGACACAACCTGTAATTATTTTGCATAACTTGCAATTTTTTCCACAACCTTCTTTCTAGTATTGTGGTTTACAACAACAACCACCTGTCAATTTAAGTTAAAATAACCACAACTTGTTGATTTGACAGCCGCAACCTGTCAAAGAGTACATTAAATAAACCTGTCACTTTTTAAAAACGCAAAGAAATTTCAATAAAATCTTCAGCAACGCAAAGACGTCTTCCCCAAGCGCCCACGTGATCTTTATCAGCTGCGAGAATATCTCGCACAGTCTCGTCTCCGTCGGCTTCTCGTTGAGACAAGAACTGACTAATTTTAAGGTTTCCTTCACATACTCTGATAATACGCAGCAGCACGCACAGCAATTAGCGCTTACAGACTTCTTCAGCGTATTTAATGAAGGTTGCCTCTTGGAAGACTTGCTTCTGGCGCGTTTGGTACTTCTCCCCTTCTTCGGGGGTTGTGGACAACCTAACAAACATCCAGACGAGCGACGCGTCGGCTTCCTGGAAGGGGAGTCTTCTCTGCGAACCTGATAAGAACAGTAATTTTAGTATTTTGTAAAAATGTTTGACATTCAAGCAGATTTACTAGGTTGGCTCAATACTGAGTCTAGGTATCTTCCCGTGTAATCAGCCCCCTCTTTCCCAGTGGGCACTTTGGGCCGCGAGAAATACTGCATTCTGCGATAGGGACGTTTTGCAGAAGGGGCATTTTGCGAAGAAACGGTGATGTTTTACATGCTGAAGTCCCTTATAATATGGTATATATATTTATGGTGATATAAAAAGCAATATAAGAGATGCCTTATCCGAAGTTTTTTCTGTTAAACAGGGTTTTTCAGTTTGATATCGAAAATTTTTGCTAAAGGCGTTATAGCTAGCGGACGGCAGAATCTTCGAATCGGCCTTTGTTCGAATAGGTACCTATATACATAAGATTTCTCGAACCCCCCGCTTTATAAAAGTCATAAGGGCCCTAGTAATCTAATTTTCCCACGACTTCCAATAGGTTATAGACGGCCCTGCGTACCGAGTGGTATGCGACTGTTTCCGGAAGAGGGAACTGTAGCTAGTGAAGTTAGTATGAGAGACTGGACATGTGTTGTCTCGAGGGACGGGAACAGGTCATCATCATCAGCTTGTAACTAACAATTGCATATATTCCCACTACAGTGACAGGGTCTCTCACGGCATGACTTAAAAAGCTAAGGCCGTACCACGCGGGTCCATTGCGAATCGGTGGATTGAATTATCCAATGATATTCTGTATATATAAAGGTAGATACGCCACCCGTGCCTCAAAAACGAACTGCCGAAGAGAATACAGTCGTAGGCTGTTTAAGTAAATGTACGCTCATTCGAAATATGTGTGTGTGTGTGCTGTGCTGATCACTAATCTATACTTTTTACATCATTGGCGTCCACCAACAATTTTAAGCAAAACACTTACCTTAACTCTATAGGCATCTTCAGTACCGTTCATACTGCTGCCCAGGTAAAAATGGAGTTATATCTCGAACATCACTTCTATGAGAACTTAATATTATGTCGTGGATTTTAAATAATTTCAATAGGTTCTTCACAATAATTTAGGTTTCCTTCTGACAACTACATGTCATGTTTCTTAGAGACGTCGAGGTATGTAGCAAGAAAGAGGTATGTTATGGATGTAGATGGATTATTTTTTTATCTGTGACAAAATATAAATTCCTTAAACTTAAGAACTTGAATTCGACGACCTATAGTGTAATGGTTGAGAGGTCGGCTATTAAACTAAGGGTTCCGAGTTCGATCCCCGGCAGTACACAATATTTGTGTGCATGAACATGTCTCTGTGTTTCATATAACCAATATCATATTTAAACAAAATAACCTCCTTTTTTGAAGTCCGTTTAAAATTCCGGCACATCGCTTAAAGAAAGGTCACCTCTCAAACATTATATAGGTCACGAAACTGATTTTACGCCCAGTCAATTCTATTCTGATGGCCGTTGGAGTAGACGAGTTCTGGAGTGGAGACCGCGTCTCGGCAAGCGTAGCGTAGGACGCCCTCCGGCCCGATGGACCGACGACTTGCGGGCGGTCGTTGGTGGAGGCTGGATGAGGGAAGCGGAGGACCGGGATATCTGGCGCAAAATGGGGGAGACCTATGTCCAGCAGTGGACTGCGATAGGTTGAAGAGAGAAGTGTATTTATGTATGTATTTACAAAAAAAAAAACTTTTTTGCAATTGCGTTTTCCAGTTTCACGTCTTTTTTTTTTTTTTCGAACTGACTACTGCTGTTGGCCGCAGATGGCCTTTACAGCTTCACCGGGCAAGGGCGTCCCCGAACGGGACTCGAACCTCGGCTTAGGGCGTTGCGGGGGGCTTGGTAGCCTAACATATGTTTGGGGAGGGAAGCGGCCCGGCACATGCCGGTTACGCGAATAGGGACTGTGCGAACCTACAGGGACACGCGACGATGGCCCCCGCCGGCGGGGACGGAATCTCGGTTGTCGGTTTGTAGAGTGTAATTTTAGTGATTTAGCTATTTTGGCCGCCGATGCGGCGGCGACCGTGTGGGATCGTCCGGATCGTCTAGCACGTCCCGTGGACGCCGACGTTTACGCGCGCGAGTGAGATATATTATTATTAGCTGCTGTTGAATAATCAGCAGAGGAGACAATGAGCGGGTTTGAATGCGCTATTGCCGAGTTGAAGAAGCGTTTGGACGCCAACTTTAGGTACTGCGAAATCGTAGGCAGCCCTAAGTCTAAATGAAGTTCAAGTTGTATGATCCACGGCGCTCCCGTGGCTACGCATGAACTTGTTCTGAATGACTTGTAGCCTATGGACGTGTTTGGACGCAGCGTGTGCGAAAACCACACCGGCATACGTCATTATGGGCCTGATGCACGCAGTGTAGATTCTCACCTTATTACTAAGGGATAATTTACTACGCGTGTTTAGTAGGCAATGGAGGCGCCCGAGTGCGAATGCAGCCCGGTTGCGCACTGTTCTGATGTGCGGCCCAAAGGTTAGACCACTATCGAGAGTGACGCCTAGGTATCGGGTGTTCTTTTCCCACGGAATAGAACGCCCGAATAGCGTTACCTGACGTGGGAGGGATCGACCGGACGGCGCGCCTTTCTTCTGAAAGAGGACCGCCGCGCTCTTGTCCGGATTGACCTCGACCCTCCATTTCCTAAACCAATCACCTAGCGTGTTGGTGTTGGCGAACTTTTGGAGGGTCCTTACTATGGGGCCCGCGCGCCTTGACGAACAGTAAATGGCTGTATCGTCGGCAAACAACGCGATATTCGTCCTGAGCGGGGAGGGACGGAACTCCGGGAGGTCGCTAGTGTATAGCGTGAATAGGAGTGGGGATAACACAGAGCCCTGCGGTACGCCTGCCCGCAGGGGGTGGGGAGGGGATAGAGTGCCCTCCATACGATATCGGAACGTGCGATTTGATAGAAATTCGCGCACTATGCGTACTAGACGGTCGGGCACGTTTAGTTTGTATAACTTGTATATCAAACCTTCGTGCCAGACTTTGTCGAATGCTTTTGCGACATCGAAGAATAATGCTCCCGTTTTGTGGGGCCTTGCGAGATTGAAACGGGAGGAGACATGCTCCACTATGCGATGTACTTGATGTACGCACGAGTGTTTGGTTCGAAACCCAAACTGCTCGTCGGGAAGGAGGCCTGCTGAGTCGACGTACTCACGCAGGCGGGGAGTTTCACGTCTCCCTGCCTCTGTTCCTATTAAATATAACTTGGTGATTGCTATTAAATAAAACTCAATATAAAAACTTAATTCTGTTTATTTTTTAGTTTTAAAAAAGAATTAACAATTTGAGAAAATATACACAACCCGACTGTACAGTAATTATATATCTTAACTATTAAAAACATATTTATTGCTAGAGATACCATTAATTTGCTAATTATTAACAAATAATTCTTCTTTTCAATTCACATTAAAAAAAGAGTTCGATGGCTTAGTGGTTAACTGTCAGCTATGGTCAAAGTTCGATTCCCGGGTGGTGTATTTTATTATATGTATATATTTTTATACAACAATGGGAAAAGTCATATGGATTTAATACCTTTATACTTCTTGGAAATCGAACCTAATTCATCCAGATTTATTATTCGAACCACTATGCCATTAAGTTTTAATACTTAAAATACACAAAATATTGGGATTTATGCTTTTCTAAAAATACAAACATAACACAAGTATGAGAAAACTTAATTATTCACAAAATATCATCTAACAAACTTATGTAATTACTAATGAAATCTTAAAACCAAAATTAAGTAAATAATTTTAATATTTCATGACAGAAATAACACCCGATTTAAACTGGCCAATAGTACCATAATAATGTGCAAACTTGTTACCAGTGTTGCCAAACTATCGATATCGATAAAACGTAACCCAAAATCGCTTTGTTAAGACACTCGACGCGCGGCCGCCGTGCGGTAAAATATTGCTTCATCATCATCATCAGCTCATTAAACGTCCCCACCGAGGGGCACGAGCCTAACCGTGTACGGTGATTAGGCCTTAGTCGTCCACGCGGGCCCAGTGCGGATTGGACGACTTCACACACAACCTTCGAATCTCTTCGCAGGCGTGCATGAAGGTTTCCTCACGATGTTTTCCTTCACCGTAAGAGCGTCGAATAACGTACATATATTTTTCGAAAATACATTGGTACGTGTCAGGATTTGAACCTCAGCCCTCCCGGTAGGAAGGCGACAGTCCACACCACTGAGCCACCGACGCTCTACAAAAAAAATACTTCATTTTTCCAAAATATAAACTTTTGTGTAAATTTAAATCTGCCCATGTTTTTCCTTATTACATCAGATACCTGCCAAAAAAAGTCCCGTCTAAATCCATCCAGCCGTTTCAGAGATTTCCCGGGACAAACAGACAGACGAACAAAAATTCAGAAAAAGATTGTTTTGGTGTGTGTTGGGAACTAGTTAGTACATTAAATGTGTCCCCAAAATGACAGCTGCAATGATAAAAATTTGTCTGTAAAAAATTATAGTGATTTTATTATTTTAAACTAAAAAATATGTCATCGAATTGTTAATTTACCTATGGTACATAATTTCTGGATTCTCCTTTTGTTCACTGTGGTTTTTGCATCATTTCACAACACAAGCCATGCATTTTATTTTTTTCCTTATATATGTATGGCTATGTTGACCATAGATTTAGAATTAGCGCGCTACGCTATATCTATGATGATGCCAGATGCGCGCCAAATGTCTTATTACTTTGTGGGGTTTCATACAAAAACTTATCGAATTTTGACACACTTTTGTTGTTAGCGAGACTCCGTATTTTTATACTTCCATGTTTGTTGCATTATGTGTTGTATATTTTAAAATGTCTTGTTTTGCAACACTGATTTAAAGTGAAAACTTATCGCTAGTTACGCTGTTATTTGATCACAAAAAGAAAAATAAAATGGTACATTTAATAAACATATTTATTGTTTAAAAAAACTTAATTTCATACTATTTACAAATAACGTAATAAAGGCAAGAATTCACTATTAATACATAACCCGTACCAAAAAAAACATTATTTTAACAAAATATTACTAAGTCTAAGAAGTAACCTTTTAACAAAAAAATTTTTCTTATTAGTTTAAATTCAAATAAATCATTAACCTTAAACATGTTAACAATATATTCAACAACCCATTTAGCCTAATGGTTGAAAAGTCCACTACCAAAGGAACCAGGTTCGATCCCCGTACAGTAAAAACTTTTTGTGAACATGTCTGTTTGTATTGGTCTGTGTTTTTATGTATAATATATATCCAACAAAAGTAAGCATGTTTATCAGTTGTTTAGTACCCACATTACAGGCTAACGCTTAGTTTGGGTCAAGATGGCGCTGTGTAAGTGCCAACTCATATTTTTTAAAACCAAAATACCTAAGTAACTAACCCTTGACGTCACAAATCAGCAACTAACCCCCGAAACACTATCCCCCAGCCCATTCCCCGCATACCGACTGTCCAATCTAAAATTGTAATGTTGGTGCCCATGAATAGTCCTTACATGGATTCTTAGATAACTAGGTCTTGTAAAATATTTATAGCATATATGACACTGGTATTTCTTCAAACCCGTATGTGTTTCCAAGTGCCTTTTAAGTTTGCCCTTCGTTATAAACCCTTTTCCACACTGCTGACATATAAAAGGTTTCTCTTTGGTGTGCGTGAAACTGTGCAATTTCAAATAGTAGTGCAATTTGAAACTCTTATTGCACACTGTGCAAACGTGTTTTTTCTCCTCCGGCTTGTTTATGTCTTCCAGTGCTATTTTGGAGCCGTGACTCTTTAGATGCTCCTCCAGGTAGTAGAAGTGCTGGAACACCTGCGGGGGGAAATTGGTAGAATTAGGATCTTTGGTAGAAATTGGTAGAATTAGGTACAATGGTAGAAATTAGGAGAAAAAGTTACTCTGGTAGAATGAGGTTCAATTCAATCAAAAAATTAGTAGAAATAGTAACTATGGAAGAAATAGATAAAAATATTTACTCTGGTAGAAATTGGTAGAATTAGGAAATCTGGTGGAAATTGGTAGAACTAGGTTATATGGTACAAATTGGTAGAATTGGCACTTAGTAGCATTCTAAAATAAATTATGTAGAATTCATAACAATCAGGTAGAATTGCAAAGAATTGGGGACAATTAGGGAAAATTGACTAATGGTTTCACGACAGTCAATTCACCCACCCGATGGTGATACGTCTGCCAATGACAAAATAAAATGAAGGAAACAAATTATATTTATAGATTTTGTTATTAGTTAGTACGGTTCCTGGGATTCTAACCCACGACCCTTGGATCCAAACCCAACGGAGCCAGACTCACCTCCCCGCATATGTTGCAGACCCTGGACCTCTCGTCGGACGGTATCGGCTCCGGCAGGGCGCCTCCCTCCGGCTGTTTTGGTATCTTACGTGCGTTCTGTAGCACCATCGCTAGTATCTCGTTTCGATTCTCCTCGAGTATACTGTAAACAAGTACAAACAATTCACTGATTGATATATAAATATTTTTTTTAATTTTTAATTTAGATTTTACAATGGGCGGCAATTAATTTAAGCATGGACCACCTTGCATCAGATGGGGAGCGTCACAGATTTCCAGACAAGTACATTATTATACATGCACAATACTCACATCCACATCCATTATATTAATATTTATTTGGAATGATGTTACACAGATTGTACTTATTATTATTGTATATGTAAGTAATATGTAGTTATTCATTTAAGTATTTTTAGCAACAGCATTCGTCCGTGCGCCGACTCAACCGGGCTCACTGAAAATCGGCGCCAGGGTTCACTACTGGTGTCCCTGGCTTATGCTGAGTGAGTCCGTTTGATTCAGGCATCGTGGCACATGTTTTTTGTGTTATTTTTTATTGTTGTTTGTTTATTTGATATGTTTTACATGTGATTGTGTTGCGGTGCATTGAATCAATAAATGTTTTCTTTCTTTCTTTCTTTCAATTAAATAATATGGGGTTTTTATTAAATATGAAAATGAAAATGAACTCGTCTGCCGTTGGAGCAGACGAGTTCTGGAGTGGAGACCGCGTCTTGGCAAGCGTAGCGTAGGACGCCCTCCGGCCCGATGGACCGACGACTTGCGAAATGTCGCTGGTGGTAGCTGGATGAGAAAAGCGGAGGACCGGGATATCTGGCGCAAAATGGGGGAGACCTATGTCCAGCAGTGGACTGCGATAGGTTGAATAGGATTAAATATATAAAGATATCCACTGACATTCACACAGCGCCATCTAGCCCCGAACAAAGCATTAGCCTGTAGTATGGGAACTAAACAACGGATAAACATACTAATATATTTTTTTTGTAAATAAATACATATTATACTTATAAAACTCTTACGGTGAAGGAAAACATCGTGAGGAAACCTTCATGCACGCCTGCGAAGAGATTCGAAGGTTGTGCGTGAAGTCGTCCAACCCGCACTGGGCCCGCGTGGACGACTAAGGCCTAATCACCCTATACGGGTAGGCTCGTGCCCCTCGGTGGGGACGTTTAATGAGCGGATGATGATGATGATACTTATAAAACACCCAAACCAATACAAACAGACATGTTCATGCACACAAATGTTTGAACTGCCCGGGTATCAAACCCGGGATCGTGGAATTTGACGATCCATTTGGCGTAATAGTTGAGACGTCTGCTCTTACACTAAGGGTTCCAGGTTCATTCCCGCATTACAAACATTTGTGTGCATGAACATGTCTGTTTGTATTGGTCTGGGTGTTTATAAAATAGTATATAAGTATGTTTCTCCGTTAGGCTAGATGCTTAGTTTGAGTCTAGATGGCGCTGTAAATATAGGGATGATGACAATTTTTTTTCTGTTATTATATCGATGGACCGCATAATAATAGAAACATTGGTTAAAAAATTACTCCGTCAACATTAAAACTCACAGAGATTTTCCAATTCTAAAAACACATTAATGGACTCCCCCATAAACGCTTCATATAAATGGCTACCTAGTTATGACGTCACGCATCAGTAATTTGTACGCATAGTTTGTGAATTTTGTACTACAACTATATTAAATGTTGCGTTTACTAAAACGGTTTCATAGCAAAAGTTGCTTTAAATTGTATGTGTTATCCTTTTGTTAACAAATTTTTGACAATTAATGTACTTTAAAAATGGACTTGCCCACCCATCTTTGAAGACTAATAAAATTCATATAACATGAGTTTTCGAGCTGAGAGTAAGCACATCATTATTTAACCCAGATTTGTGTAATATATGAGTTTCTTACGATTTCAGGACCCAGTCATCATGCCTATTTCAGTGGACATTTATTTGTTTCATTTTAAGACAATTACGTTCACTGTCTTCAGTAGAATAAATATTCGAATCGATACTAAGTCGTCTAGGTAGGTACCACCGCAGTGCCAGATATCATCCCGTGGAAACACGAGTGTTATGCACTTTTGTTGTTCGGGATGAGGGCACTGTAGCTAGTGACATTACCGGGTATGAGAACCTAACATCTGTTTGTCTCGGTGGTCGGGCGCAGTGCGGCATTGATGGAGGATAATAACTGTCTATCAGTTGTTGGTTCAATGTCGCTCTGTCATGGTCGGGTATATCACTTACCCATCAGGTGAGCGTTCTCACTGTCCTGTACACATAAAAAACAGGTCTCTTATACCCGGTACTTTTTCTCACACCCCGGGTAAGTTCTCTTTGACAAATTTAACAATTTCAATTAATATTGTTAACAAACTAGCGTATAACTCACAGCCCCTCCCTCTGGTGTGTGGCCAGGTTGCATGTGCACATGTACTTGGTGTGGAACATGTGAGCGCATACTGGGACACTCGTAAGCGCAGTACAAAATCTGCCGCTCGGTGCGACAGCGAATGCCTCTGTAGCTTACAGGCGGCCGTGAACCGCTTCGGGCAAACGCTGCAAGCGTACTCCATGTCCGGCTTGTGGTGCTTGCGGTGGTATATCTGACAAAAAATAATAATCGTGAAAGTTAAGCAACGTTTACAGTGGCCGGGTTTTTGATGGGTGACCGTTTTCAAAAATCAAACATACATGACGCTCAATACACCTGGACTATTATGAACGTATTCTACAAATTTAGTATGAAAGTAAGCATCAAATATGCGTATAAACTCCATATTAATTCATCTCGACTAATATGGACGTCAATCTACAAATTTTATCCCAAAAGAAATATGACTGGACTACGAAGGGTATAGTGTACACCTTAACATAAAAATCAATTGTCGTGAAAGTGAAGCACCGCCGGCAAAGTCCGGGTTTATGATGGGTGACCGACCATAGTCTCCCGGCGGCTGTAGCAGTTCCCGCAGACGGTGCACACGTAGGGCTTGGCCCCCGAGTGCGTCGCCTCGTGCTGGCGCAGCTCCACCTCGTCCGGGACCACCATCAGACAGAAGCTGCACTTCATCTCCAACTCCTCACCCTCGTGGGACTTCTTGTGGATCTGGTGGTAGTAAAAACAAGAAAGATGTGCTATTTTATGAGTTGATTTTAAAGAACAACATGAAATGATGTAAAAAGTACAGATTCGTGATACGCTCACAAAACAACTGAAAAAAGTGTTCCGAATGCAGCGACAGCACACATACACATATTTCGAATGAGCGTACATTTACCTAAACAAAGCGCCTACAACTGTATTCTCTTCGGCGGTTCGTTTTTGAGGCACGGGTGGCGTATCTACCATTATATTGTTACGAATTGACGTAATTAAAATGTCATTAAATATGGCGGCTAATATGTGACGTCAGGCCCCCATAGAGTATAACATGCGAATTGTCAAATAGCAAAGAGTCTAGTATGTTCTAGATATTTCGCGAACTATATATAATAAAATTCCTGATATTTTCAAAACATTACCTTATAATAAATTTAAACATAGTTTCATAAGTTTCTCCATTGATAAAATGTATTATAAAATTGACGATGATTTTTTTAAAGATAGCTTTGACATAAATTATATAATATTTAATGTCTTGACATCATGATTTAAATTCAATATAATGGTTTTAAATAATAAAAAAAATATATGATATATTATATTAGATATGAATGTTTAAAATTTTAAATAAATTATTATCATGTAAAAATATTAAGACAGTTATATACATTTTCTACTAAAACTTTTGCGTCGCATTTTCGACTGAGTATGTTGGAATTGTATTGAAATGAACACAAATGTAACCCATATCTTGCAAATAAATGATTTTATTATATTATTATGTAGAATGACGTCGACGCTGTCGAGCTCAGCGGCCGGACGTATATAAGGCGGGCCGACGGGTGCGCCGGCAGTCTTGTGTGCTACTCAAGAGCGAATGAAGAGCGAAATACCTGCGACCTACAAGGAAGAAGCGAGTGATACCGCGTATCTAAGGGAACGTCGAGTGTGATATAACAGTGTGAAGAGTTATCGAGTGATTATTGTGCGTGGCGTTGACTTATTAGTGGAGAGTGTTCTCAACAGGCCAAACCACTGAAGCGCTTTTTTTTCAAAGCATAACTCATATTTTTAGTTTTAGTATTTTAATCGTTATTTATTATATTTTTTGAACGTTCATAAGTGGCTTTTTGTAAGCCTAATTTGAAATAAATGTTTTTGGACTTTTGACTTTGACTTTGAGTGTAATTGTAATAAGTGTTGTGTGTAATAGTGGTTAATTAATAAAGTGTGTTACCGTGTTATTCTTCGTGTTTGGCAATAATTTATCCTGAAGCTCGTAACAATATATACAGAATATCATTGCATGTACAACAAAAAAAGTACATTTCAAAGTCAAAGTCAAAACCTTTTATTTCAAATTAGGCTTACAAAAAGCACTAATTATTTAAAAATTAGATAAGATAATTAACTAATAAGATGCATCATTTCACTCAAAAAGTGTCCGCGGTGAAAGTCTGTCCCATCCGTCAGTCGGGCACAATTTTCATTCATAATCACGTCGCTCGCTACATGTCATAGTGACATAGTAGTGTGCTCGTGCTTTTGATTTTATACACTTGAACTTGATGCGTTAAGGTCAAAATTATAATGAATAATTTTATGTCATTAATATTAAAATAGAGAGTCGGTGGCTCAGTGTTGTGGACTGTCGCTCCTACCGGGAGAGCCGAGGTTCAAATCCCGACACGTACCAATTGTGTTTCGATTTTCGAAATATATATACGTTATCCGACGCTCTTACGGTGAAGGAAAACATCGTGAGGAAACCTTCATGCACGCCTGCGAAGAGATTCGAAGGTTGTGTGAAGTCTGAAGCTGAAGCGCTTTTTTTTTTCAAAGCATCAAAACTCATATTTTTGTTTAGTATTTAAATCGTTTTTTATTATATTTTTGTATATTTTTTGACGTTCATAATTTGCTTTTTGTAAGCCTAATTTGAAATAAATGTTTTTTGGCTTTGACTTTGACTTCGAGTCGTCCCATCCCCACTGGGCCCGGGTGGACGACTAAGCCCTAATCACCCTATACGTGTAGGCTTGTGCCCCTCGGTGGGGACGTTTAATGAGGTATAACGCATATAAGCATCATACTCAAAAACAATAATGTATTAGCGCATTTGACGACCCATTTGGTGTAACGGTTGAGACGTCGCCTCTTACACCAAGAGTTCCGGGTTCGATTACCACGCCGTACAAACATGTGTGTGCATGAACATGTCTGTAATGGTCTAGGTGTTTTCTATGTATAATGAGTATGTAAAATAAGTATGTTTATCCGTTGTTTAGTACCCATATTACAGGCTAAATGCTTAGTTTGGGCCTAGATGGCGCTGTTTGCACGTCAGTAGATATTTTTATTTATTAGTATTTTTAAATTAGCAGAATAAACTGAAAACGCGGTAAAGGTTGGAATAAATGAATCACTCACCAACAAAGTCTCTATGTGCAGGAATCGCTTGTGACAAAACTCGCACGCGTGCGGCCGCTTCTTGTGTTTCTTGGGCGAGTCCGAATTCGTTGGTTTTTTGTTGAATTTCGCTTTGGCTTTCCTTATTCTTGATCTGTAAAATATAAATAAATAAATAACCATAAACTTTACAATTATTTAATTAATATAAACTAGTGTTTGCCCACGGATTGGCTCGCGTGACGATGTATTTTTTATAATTTGTGTGCAGAACAACCAGGACGCTATCCTGATGGTAAGCGATACGCCTAACTACTCAGAGCGCCAATGAAGGAGACCAAGATAGGTAGGTAAGGAGGTACTATTGTGTAGTGTATATAGACAACCTCCCTCACACATAGATACAAGTTAGTATATAAGCTTAGTTGTAAGTTACTTGATAGACAATATACTCGGAAAGCACACCGATTCCTTATTTTTTTATATCTCCCGGTCCTCACATTGCAATTGTATTTCCCCAT
>PQWD01007069.1:228608-303150 GCA_019425675.1 Leucinodes orbonalis
TCGGTGGGGACGTTTAATGAGCTGATGATTGATGATGATTCATAAATATAACAATAAGTCAACGTATGTGTCAAGCGGCTCGGACATTATTTGTTTGATATTTCTTAGTGATTGTGTATCAATTTATCTACTATATAAAAATAAGTCGGGTTTTCCTTCCTGACGCTATAACTCCAGAACGCACGAACCGATTTCCACGGTTTTGCATTCGTTGGAAAGTCTCGGGCTCCGTGAGGTTTATAACAAATAAAATTCAGGAAAAATTCAACAAAAAGCGGGAAAATTTTTCATATACAGCGCCATCTCTGATACATAGCATGTACTGCAAACCAATTTTAAGTAGATGACATCTTTTGATCACCAAACGAAATGTTACATAAAACGAAGCCATCTGGTGGCGAAACGGAGTTCGCCGGGTTTGTTAGTAGTTTATGTGGATTTCCCATACCTTGAAGGGTTTCTCGCCCGTATGCGTTCTCATATGAACTCGCATATACGACACAGTGCTGATACTCTTATTGCAAACTTCGCATTTCAGGGGACCGTCCACCTTCCCCCGTTTGCCTTTGACTGGAGACGGGGGACCGTCCTCCATTTTGGGGGACGCCGCCCACGTGTTTGAAGGGAAATAGTCGTCGTCGGAATACCTAGACAAAAATAAGTTTTTTACTAGATGGTAGACTCGGTACTGAGTCGTCTAGGTAGGTACCACGCAGTGCCAGATATCGTCCCTTAAAATAGAAGTGTTTTGCACTTCTGTGTTTCGGGATGAGGGCACTGTAGCTAGTGACATTACCGGGTATGAGAGACCTAACATCTGTTGTCTCGGGTGTCGGGCGCAGTGCGGCATTGATGGAGGATAATAACTGTCTATCAGTTGTTGGTCTCCTTCAATGCCGCTCTGTCATGGTCGGGTATATCACTTACCATCAGGTGAGCGTCCTGACCGTCCTATTCACTTGGCAAAATAAAAAATATATATCCTAAAATGTGACTTAACAGACCTCAAATAAACTAAACACCATAAAGTGGTTTAATAAGCCACAAAAAGCCTGCACACAATAAAGTTAATCAATAGGCATCAAAAAACCTGTAAACCTATTATAGTCATTTAATAGGCTTCAAATAGCCTGTACACCATAAAATGATTAAAATGATTTATAGGCGTACGCCTTGGGTTGCCTATACCGACTATCTTAAATTGGTCGTGCGGGTACGCCTATACCCTGGAGTGGCACCTAACAGGCTAACTAAAGTCAGTCTGGCTGCCTTTACTGACTAATATTACCTTGGCCGTGTGGGATGGCCTAGACCCTTTAGTGGGATCTAATAGGCTTACGATGGCATTCTGGCTGCCTTTACTGGCTAATCTAACCTTGGCGTTTTGTAAATGCCTATACTCTGCAATGAGACCTAATAGGCCTGTGATTCAAGTCTCATGTTCAAATGGGCAGTAAAAATATATGCATGTTGTATGTTCAAGTATATATCCCAAAAATGGATTTAAAGGCATTGTAGAACACAGGCTCTTAAAGGCTTCAAAGAGCATGTATTCTTCAATTACTAAAAGTCTACACACAATACAGTGACTCAATAGGCATCAAATAGCCTGTACACCTTTAAGTGATTTAATAGGCGTTAAATATGTATCTTGGAATTTGACTACACAGACTTCAAAAAGCCTGCACTCTATATTAAGAGTGCAGGCTTTTTGACCCCACATCCGCGGGGTCCACCTTGACCTCCTCAATGAGGATATCCAGGGATGCAGCCGCACCCTCGGACCACGGTACTATGATGATGACTGGATAATCTTACCTTGGCAGTACGGGGAAGCCTATACCCTGCAGTGGGATCTAATAGGCTTACGAAGGCAGATTACGCGTTTACCGACTAATCTTACGTTTGCTGTGCTGGAAGGCCTATAACCCGTAGTGGGACCTAAATAGGCCTACCAAACAGTATCTTTTTTAACGATGGCAGTTCCAAACATACTGGCTGTTTGTAAGCCTATATCCCAAACAGAGACTTAATAGGCATCAAAAGGTATGTATTCTACAATGTGATTTAATAGGCCTCAATGTGCCAGTACACCATAAAGTGCTTTAGTAGGCCACTAAAGGCTTACACACAATACAGCGATTTAATAGTCGTCAAAAAGCCTGTACACCAAAACGTGATTGAATAGGCATCAAAAAGCCTGTTCACCATAAAGTGATTTAATATGCGTCAAAAAGCTTGTATTCTAGAATAGGCCTTAATCCTTAGCGCTGTCATCATGTCTCCAATCATCCTGATCTTGATGAATGGTCCAGCCTATACCCACAATGGGACGCTTTATGGCTTCCCAACCCGCTCACCTGGTATCCCCGGCAACATCATCATCACCCGCATCATCAGCGTGATGATCGTCCAGCATCGACTCCTCCGCCTCCTGCTTCACCTCCACATCCGCGGGGTCCACTTTAACCTCCTCAATGAGGATATTGAGGGGAGCAGCCGGACCCTCGGAGTCAGGTACGCTTGGGTTTTCGATCTGAAAATGTATATAAAATAAACATGTACGGATTGGTCTGGGTGTTTATATTTCATCATCAGCTCATTAAACGTCCCCACCGAGGGGCACGAGCCTACCCGTATAGGGTGATTAGGCCTTAGTCGTCCACGCGGGCCCAGTGCGGATTGGACGACTTCACACACAACCTTCGAATCTCTTCGCAGGCGTGCATGAAGGTTTCCTCACGATGTTTTCCTTCACCGTAAGAGCGTCGGATAACGTACATATATTTTCGAAAATTCGAAAATACATTGGTACGTGTCGGGATTTGAACCTCAGCCCTCCCGTAGGAAGCGACAGTCCACAACACTGAGCCACCGACGCTCTGTTTATATTTATTTGTAGTTAAATCAATAATAAACTATTCCAGAATTGACTGTGTTAAGAATGCATTTAACATCAGAGCAAAAGGCTCGAAATCAATGCATTCTGCCGGTTCTCACTTACGGAGCAGAGACTTGGGTTTTTACAAAAGAAATCCTTCATAAAGTCATTGTTACGCAAAGCAGCGATAGAAGAAAGAGAGTAGGCGTTACTCTCAGAGACCGGAAAAGAAACATCTGGATCAGGCAGCATAGTAAGGTGACTGATGTCATAAAACGTGTAGCCTCACTTAAATGGCAATGGAGATAGAAATAGACAATAGGGAACGTGTTTGTGTGTGAGAGATAGAGGATAAATGACGTGTGAGTTTGTGGTTGATAGAGAAGAGAGGTGTGTGTGTGTGATAGAGAAGAGAGGTGTGTGTGTGTGTGTGTGTGATAGAGAAAAAAGAAGGTGTGTGTGTGGATAGAGAAGAACGAAGGTGTGTGTGTGATAAGAGAAGAAAAGATGTGTGTGTGTGTGTGTATGTGTGTGTGTGTGATAGAGAAATAAGATACGTGTGTGTGATAATGAAAAAGGTGTGTGTGTGATAAAGAAGAAAGAAGGTGTGTGTGATAGAGAAGAAAGAAGGTGTGTGTGTGTGAAAGAGAAGAAAGAAGATGTGTGTGTGTGTGATAATGAAAAAGGTGTGTGTGTGATAAAGAAGAAGAAAGTGTGTGTGATAGATAGAAAGAAGTGGTGTGTATGATAGAGAAGAGAGGTGTGTGTGTGTGTGATAGAGAAGAGAGGAGTGTGGACATTATTTGGTTGATATTTCAATAATGATGATATAAAAATAATCAACCAAATAATGTCGGAGCCGCTTGACACATACGTTGACTTATTGTTATATTTAGAACGTACAATTATCCAGTTCAATTTAATACTAAGAAAGAGCGTCGGTGGCTCAATGGTGTGGACCACAGACATCCGAATATACAATTAGACTGGACAAGCCGCCAAGTTTATACGCAGTCCCAGTGTCGCAATTCTTTTCGCTTCTTACCTGTGAAAAGTTATTTATTTCTTGGTAAATTTACTGATTCATTGCGATGATCATGTTACAATTGCACAGGATGGCATTTTGGGAAAAAACGGTAATTCTTCTAATATTCGTGCGTCTTAACTCGTCTCACAGAGCGTAAACTGGCACCAATGTATGCTCGTTGAGCTTACATTTTTCCACTTAAAAAACGCGGCTTGCCCCATCTCCTGTATTGGAAATCTGTGTGTGGACTGTCGCCTGTGTTTTCGAATTTTCGAAATATATGTATGTTATCCGACGCTCTTACGGTGAAGGAAAACATCGTGGAGAACCTTCATGCAATCCAACCCGCACTGGGCCCGCGTGGACGACTAAGGCCTAATCACCCTATACTGGTAGGCTCGTGCCCCTCGGTGGGGACGTTGAGCTGATAATGAATATAAGTAAGACGTAATAGAAAGAGCAATCAAAAGCACGAGCACACTACTGTGTCACACACACACCTCTCTTCTCTATCACACACACACCACACACCTCTCTTCTCTATCATACACACACACACCTTCTTTCTTCTCTATCACACACACACCTTCTTTCTTCTTTATCACACACACACCTTTTTCATTATCACACACACACATCTTCTTTCTTCTCTTTCACACACACACACCTTCTTTCTTCTCTATCACACACACCTTCTTTCTTCTTTATCACACACACACCTTCTCTTACACACACACACATATCTTATTTCTCTATCACACACACACACACCTTCTTTCTTCTTATCACACACACATACACACACACATCTTCTTCTTATCACACACACACACCTTCATCTTACTTTCTTATCTCACACACACACACCTTCTTTTTCTCTATCACACAGACACACACCTCTCTTCTCTATCACATACACACACCTCTTATCTCTATCACACACACACACACCTCTCTTCTCATCAACACAAACTCACACGTCATTTATCCTCTATCTCTCACACACAAACACGTTCCCTATTGTCTATTTCTATCTCATACGACACTTTCCTCAGCTTATTCATCGAGTCCACTCACCTTGGCGTCCACCGGTTCTGCGGGTTGGCTAGACACACACCCCATTCGTCCCACACGTCCTCCGTTTTCATTATAAATCATACATACGCACACTTATACACATATTTATAAATACACTCACACACGTTCTCTCTTCTCTATCTTACACACGTTATCTCTTCTATATCACACACATTTTCTTCTACTATTTTTCTCTAACACACACGTTCTCTCTCCTCTATCACTCCTCACACACTCTTGTTTTCTCTCTTTATCTCACACACACACACACACACACGCCTCTCATTTCATAAACACACACACGTTGTCTCACCTTGGCTTCCACCGGTTCCGCAGGCTGGCTAGCACCCCCCACTCGTCCCACACGTCCTCCGTTTTTCATCTTCTTCTCTTGTTCCCTCGCGCAACTGTTCCTCCAACTCTTTTAAGTAGGTAGTATCGCGTTGTAGTCTGCGAAATGAAAAATATATATGAAATCTATTGACGTATAAAAAATACGGAAGCTTACAAAAAATTCACTAACTAGGTGCACAAACTCACTCGAAAGTGTCCGCGGCAATAGTCTGCCCGTCGCAGTCCCGTCAGTTGGGCAGAATTTTCATTCATAATCACGTCGCTCGCTACATGTCATAGTGACACAGTAGTTTCGTGCTTTTGATTTTTTACTCTTTCAACGTCATTGAAGAGGTCAAAATTGGAATGAATAATTTTACTTTCTAAAGATAAATATCGTCGGTGGCTCAATTGTGACTGTTGCCGTCCTCCGGAAGGACTGAGGTGAAATCCCGCCACGTACCAATGTGTTTGAGAATTTTCGAAAATTATATGGAAAACGATAAAGAGAGTATATAATTCTGTGTGAGTATGTATGTGTGTCAGAGAAAAGAGTTAAGGGAGAGCGTGCGCGTGTGTGTCATAAAGAAAATATGTAAATGTGTGTGTGTGTGTGTGAGTATGTGTGTGTGTGAGTTATCCATCTATATTTTTCGGGTTGATAACAAAACTTACCGTAGGGCTCCCCTTCTAGTTTGTCCTCCGCATGTTTCTTATCAAAGTGCGTTGTTAGATTTTCAAATCTAAATGAAAAATAGTAACATTATAATTAAGTGCATTGTTTTACAAACCAACTTGTCATCCAAAATGTTATAAGAATAGTCATTAATTAAATAATTAATGTTAATTATTAAGATGGAGAGTGACACAGGTCATATATCCTTATAACCCCTCCCCCCCCCCCCCCACTATTCTTAAAAGGGCTTACCCCTTTTAATATATACAACACGAATATATATATATTAATATATATATTATATATATATATATAATACATAATATATATATATAGTCGTGTTATTAATATTATCTTGATCTATGTAAATATCCTTGTGACGTCATCTCGGGAGGTCTCGTCAGAATAACAGTGTTGCTGCAGCGCTTGGCGGTGCAGCAGCTCATACTGAGGCGGGACCCTTTGACCGTATCATTTTGTCTTTCTCCTATCGTTTATTTTATAAGGTACAGCAACAGAATATATACTAAATCACCCGTAATACAGCATAAGACGACCCATTTGGTGTTGCGGTTGAGTGGTCGACTGCAACACCAAGGGTTCCGGGTTCGATCCCCGGGCAGTACAAACATTTGTGTGCATGAACATGTCTGTTTGTAATGGTCTGGGTGTTTTCTATGTGTGATATGTATGTATTTACGAAAAAAGAAATTTATTTAAGTATATTTATCCGTTGTTTAGTACCCATAATACAGGCTTCACGCTTAACTTGGGGCTAGACAGCATTTTTAACAAATAATAGCAGACATGAATTACACTTACACAATTGATTTTTTAAATGAACATAATGAACAGTTAAAGATGTCAGTGTGAGAGCAATGATTATTATAGAATCGCATCATCCTTAACAAAGGGGAATTTTCGGCCACATTGTTGTTGGTTCCTGGCACACTAAATAATTGAGAGATGCGTACTGAGCGAATAGGAACTATTTGGTTCTGTGTTTCATCATCATCATCAGCTCATTAAACGTCCCCACCGAGGGGCACGAGCCTACCCGTATAGGGTGATTAGGCCTTAGTCGTCCACGCGGGCCCAGTGCGGATTGGACGACTTCACACACAACCTTCGAATCTCTTCGCAGGCGTGCATGAAGGTTTCCTCACGATGTTTCCTTCACCGTAAGAGCGTCGGATAACGTACATATATTTTTCGAAAATTCAATACATTGGTACGTGTCGGGATTTGAACCTAGCCCTCCCGGTAGGAAGGCGAAGTCCACACCACTGAGCCACCGACGCTCTGTGTTGTATAGTTTAAATTTTTTGCTCTTTATTGTTATCTGTTACGTACTTTTTTGTGTAATTTGTTTGATGTACGGTCAATAAATGATTTTTCTTTCTTTCTTTCTTTCAAATACATATTTTCTATTTCACTTACTTGGAAAAGTATCTATAGCATATTCTACATTGATATCGTATAGCCAGGTGTATTCTTTTATTATGCCTTCCCAGTTTGCTTGCGGTGATAAACGATTGTCCACATACTGAACACGTGTAGGGCTTTTCATCTGAAACAATGAATTTATTACATTATGGCCATAGATCGGATAATCGGATGCATATTTACCCAAAGTTGACCGGCGCCTTAGTATGGAAAGCACTTCTTTATCGTAAACATTTCGAGATTTCGGAATTGATGCATTGAATGTTCGGAATATAGAATTAAATGTATTTTCATTATGTTTGTAGTGTTTTCTATTACAATATATGATTTGTATGTACATTACTTGTATGGAAAAAACCCGATATTTCGGGATGAATACCGTTAGAGTTTTGATTATAAATATAATTGAATGCACAAAACATCTATTATGATGTTCGAAGCTTAGTAGCTAGGTTTTATAATAATAAAATAAAAAACATTTTTTTTATTAATTTTATAAATTATATAATTTGATAGGTAGGTAGGTAACCCATTCGTAATTTGTTTTATATCCGATTAGTTCAAAATCCCGACATTGAAAAAGTCAATTCCGAAAAAAGAAGCCGTCTCCATATTTTCTTAGCGAAATATCGTTTAGGTAAATAAGCATCCGATTATCCGATCTATGATTGTAGAAGACCATCAGCATTTAAAACAACCAATTTGGTGTAAAGGGTTCCAGGTTCAATCCGGGCAGTACTTTTGTGTGAACAAGTCTGTTTGCATTGGTCTGGGTGTTTTCTATGTATAATATGTTGTATTTACAAAAAAAATAATGTAATTACGTTTGTTACTTCTACGTTTCTAAATGGCTGAAGCAATTTTAATTATATTTGGTGCAGAGATAGCTGTCAAAAAAACTACCACGTTCTACCGCGACAAAATATATCGCGAGTAACACCGTACATGGATGAGACTGAAACTGGCAGAAAATTCTAGCAGAAAAAATGCGATGGCCAGGATCAAAAAAGTACTTGGTCCCTGTTTTCTAAATGGAAAATGTTAAAATTATTTGAAATATTTGTTCGTTACAGTCAAAGTTTATGAATGAAAACAGCTTTTTTTTGGTACCAAAGCTTTTTTCGTCCCTGACCATCGCATTTTTTCTGCTACAATTTTCTGCCAGTTTCAGCCTCATCGTACATGGCTGGATTTCAACCTGCACCTCCCAAAGGCAACATTCCACACCATTGACCCACCGACGCTCCTTAACATAACTAATAAAACAATCTTCAAAACTTACCCGTATGTGATCTGACATGCAATTTCAAATAATAACTCAACGTAAACTGTTTTTGGCATGCAAAACACTTGTATATCTTTTCCAAATTCATTTGTTCTGCACTATTGAGGTTAACATTATCTTTACTCTCACTGGAATTGCCATCATTATTTTCTTTGCTATCGTTCGATTTATCATTGCTTTGCGTTTGAGCCAATTCGTTCATACCATATTCCGATGCTTTCTCACTACCTATATAACCGTCTTCCGGCTTGATCTCAGGCACATCCATCTCTTCCTTCTTGATTTTGCTCAGTTTCTTCAATTTCTTCTGTTCCTTCTTCATCTTTTTCCGTCTGATTAGATTCTTCAGTTTCAAATCGTAACTCGTCAGCCTGTCTTTATGCGTTGCTACATGTTGGTCTAATTCTAACAGTGTTGCATAGCTAATACTGCACAACGAGCAGCCGTAGAATTTGAAATTGTCATCTGTAATCTTCTCCGACCAGTAGCTACTCTTTTTACCACTCTTCTCTTTTTTAACTTTCTTCTGATATTCTACAACAGGTTTCAGGTCTGCCGGTTTATCATTAGTTGTCTTTGCATTGTTGAGATTGGTCATTACTTTGTCGTCGTTCTCTGCGACATTGTATAGGAAATGGTTAAATAAATCCTGATGCATTACTGGGTTTTCCACCTTGACCTCGTATGGGTAGGGCAGGCTGGGTATGTTCATATTATTGGCAGTTGGCGGGATGTAGGCCTCATAGTTCGAATATTCATATGTGCTTAGTGGATCCATTTTTTGTTATGCTGAAACAAGTTGGAGTCACTGTTTTAATACAATGTAAACAGAAGATCGATTACACAAAGGCATTTGACAGCCATAAGTCGTAATAGGCATGATGACTGGGTCCTGGAATCGTAAGAACTATTTTATATTATTACAAATCTGGGTTAAAAATAACGATGTGCTTACTCTGAGCCCGAAAACTCATGTTTTATGAATTTTATTAGTCTTCAAAGATGGGTGGGCAAGTCCATTTTTAAAGTACATTAATTGTCAAAAAATTGTAAATTAAGGATAACAAATATAACTTAAAGCAACTTTTGCTATTATACCATTTAAATAAATGCAACATTTAATATAGTTGTAGTACAAAATTCACAAACTATGCATACAAATTACTGAGGCGTGACGTCATAACTAGGTAGCCATTTGTATAAAGCGTTTTTGGAAAAGTCCATTATTGTGTTTTTAGAATTGAAAAATCTCTGTGAGTTTAAATGTTAACGAGTAATTTTTTACCAATGTTCCTATTATAATGCGGTCCATGGATATAATAGCAGAAAAAAAATTGTCATCATCCCTATTACATATGGACAAGCCTAGAACAGCAAGGAATTTCCCAGGAATACATAAATGTCATCAAAATGATTTACCTTAATAGCAAAGCGAAGATACAATTGGAAAAAATAGGCGATGAATTTCCAATACAAAGAGGCGTACGACAGGGTGATCCACTTTCGCCAAAACTTTTCTCTGCGGTTCTAGAAAGAATCTTTAGAAACTGGTAGACGGTTGAATCACCTTCGATTCGCAGATGATCTGGTGTTTTTCGAAGAGGACCCATTCGTCCTTAACAGTATGATCAACCAGTTAGCGAAAGAGAATCAAAAAGTGGGCCTAAACCTTAATACCGCCAAAACAAAAATAATGACCAACTCATTTCAAAGGAAATATTACTACATGAGACTCCCCTTGAGTACGTCAGTGAGTACACCTATCTAGGCCAAATTATATCTTTTGAAGATCAAACAGAACAGGAAGTTAACATTAGAATTGCAAATGGATGGAAAGCATTTTGGGCAATGAAAGAGGTGATGAAGAATAAGGATTTAAGTCTAGCGGTGAAGAGAAAAGTTTTTAACACCAACATACTCCCTATACTTACCTATGGCTGTGAAACCTGGTCACTTAATAAACTACATGAAGATAAACTTAAAACGTGTCAACGAGCTATGGAAAGAAGCATATTAGGAGTAAATAAAAGAGACTGCATAAGACACACAGATTTGAGAAAACAAACAAATGTAATGGATATAATAACAAGAATTGACCTACTAAAATGGAGATGGACTGGACATGTTAAGATACAACTTGGAAAAATGGAGCAAAACTGTGACGAACTGGTATCCCAGAGATGGAAAAAGGGCTAGAGGAAGACCATCTAGACGATGGGAAGACGAAATTAAAATGACAGCCGGCCCATTGTGGCGCAGAGTAGCCCTTGACCGTAAACAATGGAAGTTACTGGAGGAGGCTTTTGCCGGGAGGCACCCTGAACTAAGAGATTTTATTGACTTATAAACTTCAATACATTGCTTTATAAACTTTTATTATGACAATTACTTATTTTATTATATGATAAAATTTATTGACTTCCATTAATAATTGTGTGAGTTTGAATGTTGGGTATGGCAGAAGAAGCACGAAAGTAAAATAAATGCGGTAGAGATGCGGTCGTTAAGACAAATATGTGGTGTGAAATTGTGTGACAGGATTAGGAATGCTGTTATTAGAGAAAAGTGTGTGGTCTGAAAGTAGATGTAGTGTCAAAAGTAGAAAGAGGTATGTTAGGATGGTATGGACACTTGGAGCGCATGAGTGAAAAAGGAATAGCAAAGCAGGTGCATTGTGTGAATGTGGAAGGATACACGAGCAGGGGACGACCCAGAAGGACTTACCTTGACCAAATTGGTCAAGTCCTTAAGAAGGCTGGGGTCCTAAGTAAAAGGAATAAAAGAGCTTGTATGAAAAGATTGATGGATGTGATTGAAGCTAGGGAAGTATGTCAGGACTGTGCAAAGTGGCGTTCCATCATCTCTGCCTACCCTTCTGGGACCAAGGCGTGAGCTTTATTTATTTATTTATTTTTTATATTCTGTCAATACCCAACACTAGAGACAACAGATATTAGGTCTCTTATACCCCGTAATTTCAATAGCTACAGCCCCCTCATTCCGAAACACAAAAGTGCATTGCACTCTTGTATGACGGGAGGATATCTGGCACATTCAAAAATTATTATTTATTATTTATAACCTAGTTTCATATATGATGGTAATTTAAGTATCATCATTGAGCACATTTATACGTCCCTACTGAGGGGCATGAGCCTACCAGTACCCGGTGTATAGGCCTTAGTCGTCCATGCAGGCGCAGTGCGGGTTGATTGACTTCATGCACAACCTTAGCACTCTCACTAAAAGAGTGTCAAATTAATGTAACATGTGAGTGTTAATGTTATATATATATTAAAGGAACTTCCAATCTGGAGGGTGAAAGCTCAAATCTCGCCACAATGTCTTTTCAAATTTATATGTATGTTATGTTTTTTTCTTCACTGTACTCTCTTACGGTGAAGGAAAATTCCGAGAGCTGTACAAGCCTGAAGAGATTTAAAGATTGTGCAATAAATTCAGCCAATTCACACTAGGTAAGCATGGATGACTATGGCATATACACCCTTAACGGTAGGCTTGTGCCCCTTGGTGGGGTTGTTTAATGAGCTGATGATGATGATGATCATTAATCACAGTGCACCAAGATAGAATCAAGGTTTTTTTATGTCCACATTTAATGATGATGCTGAAGACAGGGCTAGAAAGATGTTTCTGTGCTCTCTAGTAATTTGAATGTTTTGACCAATCATGTGGTGTTACGGTTGAGAAGTTTGCTACTAAAGTCTAAACCATGGGGGTACTGGATTTGATCCCTATGCAGTAAAAGTTATATCATAGGTTTTTTTAAATCTTTTGTTTACATTTTTTTAACTTATGATTCACAATATTTAATATAGTCATTTATGTCCCCAAAAAATTGGTACAACATTTTCCATTTGTATCAAATTCATGTTATACACAAAGAAGATAAGTTATTTAATGTCTTCATTTTAAAAGAAGAAGATAAGTAATGTCTTCATTTAATTACATTTAATTTGAAAATGTTTATTTATTCCGACATATAAATAAAATGGTCTCGATAATTAAATTAATGAAAACATACCACAACCAAAATAAATGTACAACCTTTATTTCTTTATATGATACTGTAATGAGTTTTGTACTTCAAAACAAAACTATAACCTATTTCAAAGTTTACTTTAATAAACTTGGAAACTTTTTTAAGCCTCGTTATCTTTATGGTTACTATCTGAAATCAGCATTCTACGCCATAGAAGCTTTTGACTGAACAGCCAAGTTTCAATTTAATGAATTCAATTATTTAAAAGTAAACACTTAAAAATAACAAGTTTCATAACATTTCAATTGTTTAGACCGCCGTTTTAAAATATACGGACGCCTGTACACGGCTGCGGCGTAATCAATACAAAGCGAGAAAAAAAGACATACCTATGTTGAGCTCGGTCATAAAAAAGCCTTCTTTTTATCAACAGATCACTTGAAAAGGAAAAAATGTTTCATTTTCCCGCGAAAACAGGCAACACGCCGGCACAAAAGTAAACACACAATAACTTTAACACTTCCTCAGTACAACAACAGCAAGTTAAAGTTTCATTACAACGTTTTAACAACAGAAAATTAATCAAGAAATTTGGATTTTTTTCTTCGCGTGACTGAACGGACTACCATGGCCGTCACACTAATGTTGCCGTTTTTTAAAAAGTATACACCCATTTTTTATGTATTGATTTTTTTTATTCTCGTTGACTAGTATAACCCGCCGGATATGTCCGTATGTTTTTATGATTATTTGTTTTGAATTATATGTATGTCTGAGAAGTGTGATAGGATGCCTCTTGTAGCGTATAATACTCAAAATAAGAAAGTTAAGGATAATAAACAAGAAATATGTATTTTGAATACACGTTAAACTTATGATAGGCATTGGATATAAAAGTATGCAATACAATAATTGCATACATTATCAAATAGGAAATACTTCCTGTTCGAAGACTATGAAAATCCAATATGTGTGTTAATAAAAAACGTCTATTTTATTTTTGAAAGAAATATAAAGAAATCCCAACAACGGGATCACATTATATCCAATAATTTACTGTTTGTTTCACCCTTCCTCCGGTAATTTTCACATACCAAAAGCATAGGAAACTGTTAGGGGCGGGTAAAACGAAAAATGAGATAACATTGAACGCCCGATTGAAAACCTTATACACCGTCTGCTACATGTGTGATTTGAATTTTAAATTATGTTAGTCACTAGAAGATCGTATTTTGCAAATATTTATAATTTTGACTGTCTTTTTAAGAATTGTGTTAGTAGGTACATTGAGTTCAGTTGTTATTGTGACCTCCAATAATTTACGCTGTTGCTCTTGTCGACTTTCCGGAAACAATTAAATGCAACTTATTTTGTATGGAAGAAATAAAAGAGATACAAGCCAGGTTACTCTTACAGGATAATTTAGTAACTCAAAATAAAATAATACGAATACGTTATAATCAAACCAAAAAATATATCAAAACAAAAGTTGTAATCATTATTTTATTATTCCCAGGATATTGAAGATTTAAAAGTTGAGATTTTCTCGTTTTCTATGGGAACCTATCACTCTTATGGCAGCACTGAACAGAAGTGTCAAAAGTCAAGGACGTCCTGCGTTTCGTTATTTACTCAAGACAATACGTCTTACAATACAATAGAGTTTATTTTTGCATATTATTTAAGTAAAAATATATACCTAAATTATGCGTTTTATGTACATACAACGTTCTGAATGATGGATATTAACATGAAATACGAAAGATAAAGGTATCCACTCTTTAAAAATATTGAAATTTTGGAATGAAAATATAATAGGTAATAATAATGATTTCAAACATACTTCAGTATTTAGACTGATTACACTAAACCTGCCTAGACAACATACAACGTATGCTATTGTTTTCATTTGTATACATTTTGACAACAATGATTTCTATAGTGTACTCTTCATTACAAACTTATATTTGCCGTTAGAATTCCACAATTTTATATAGTAACAAAGGCAGATTATACCTCTGCAACTATTTTATTAACTTTGCCTAATGATACCTATGGCAATAACATATATAGGACGGCAAACATACACACGATTTCCGAACATACCGCTTTACATTAAAGCATAGTTGAACTGATTCTGAATGTTTGTTGGGGAATGATAAAGGCATTCGGAAATACTAGGTTGAGTGTGCTGATAGTTTAAGCGATTTAAAACCTTATTTTATTGGTTTAAAGTAGAAATGGTGTCTGCGAGTTGAATGTTAAACTTGTGTGTGGACTGCGTAATCGAAAAATAGTAAGGCGCGAAACCGCGTCGCAAATGGTAGTGTTATAATAAAATCGATTTTCGTAAAAGTTTTTTTATAATAAAAAAGTTCACATTAAATGTTTACATAAATATTAAGGAAAATATGTGATTCATGCTACACTTGTAACTTAAAAGTTTGATGTTAAAAAGTGTGTACAAACATTCCTACGTTTTCACTACATTTGTGTATTTACATAAGTACCAGTGTCTTTTTTCGCGTTAATCTAATAATATGGTGGAGGCTGAATGGATTTTGCGACTAAGCCGCGGAGTCGTGACGGTAAAAAACTTTTTTAAATGTTCTTTTTTTTCTGTACTTCCGCTTTTCAGGAATTAAAAAAAACTAAACGTTTTGATAAATTTCACAATATTTTTTCTTAATAGAAAGTAGATAACTACTACTTTTAAATGTCCATTTAATTTTGAAAATCAGTCTTCAAAACTAGTTTTATAATTTACATAGACCTACATAAATTATCTTAGAAACTTGAAAAAACAATTCAAACAATTGATTTAATCGAAAAATATCATTATGTAGGGATGTACCTACTCAAAAACAAGAATTGATACTAAGAATAGGTACTTATTAAGTTGGTAACCTAGGTTCCTATTTTTGATTGTGGTTGGGAATATGAATCAATTGGAATGTGACTTTAATATTAGGTATCTCATCATCATCAGTTCATTATACGCATCAGAATACAGAAAAAACATGTGTTCTGAGTTATACGCCACTGAGGGCCCCGAGCCTACCCGTACGCGGGTGTATAGGCCTTAGTCGTCCATGCAGGCCCAGTGAGGATTGGCCGACTTAACAAACTTTTGAATCTCTACGCAGCCGTGCTTAGGTCTTCTCACGATGTTTTCCTTTACCGTAAGAGCGTTGGAAAAACGTACATATAATTTTGAAAATACATTGGTACGTGGCGGGATTTGAACCTGCACTCTCCAGATCGGAAGGCAACAGTCCACACCATTAATGAGCCAAAGGATCGCAATAATTTCTTAATTAATATTTAGTTAAATAAGTTGAAAGGTTTTGATACTAAACTCGTCTAGATAGGTCACGAAAAATATCAGTGGTATTTTAGTATATTTATTATTTTATCTGTGGTGGTATGCATTTCTGTAAAGAAACGTTTCACTGTACAGTCCGTTCAGTTATTTTACCTCTGACAGATATCAGCGCACATTTTGTATAAGTTGGTATTTTGTGTTCCGGTTGTCTTATCAGATTGTTTCAGTAATAATTAAGACCTAAATCCTATCAAAAAAGACTTCTAGGCATGCTAGAATAATTATGCTAGGCGTGCAGTGTTTATGAAAAGGAAAAAGCGAGTAAAACTTCTTAAACCCTTTTTAAAATGTATCGTGTACGGTTTGCCGCCATGACTGACGTGTGAAATAGTGTTGCCAACAATAAGTTTTTTGCCGGTTTCCATGGTGCAGTCTGTACTGTGAAAATCTATATGCAAAATCAATGTTTCCATTTTAATTTGATAATGGGTGTTTTAACTAAAATAATTTCAATATATTGCTACGTTAAATATAAAAATACATAGGCTCGTGCCCCTCGGTGGGGACGTTTAATGAGCTGATGATGATGATACATTTCTTAATAATATTAAATTCAAATTACGATTAACATTTATTGCTTCTTCGCTTTCAAATTAGGAATGTCCATTCCAAATGAACTAGATATATTTACTCGTAATATCGTAACAATAGGCATTATATCTGCATTTTTAAGCGCAAAACTTCGACCGCCATGTTGTGACGTCAGATAATCATCAAATCTCTATTACAGATTTTTCTCCATACATTTCTTAAAACTAGTATAAACATATAACTACATTTTTTAATGTAACACTTACGTTAAAGTGATCTTCACAAAAGTAGTCTCGCTAGTTTCAACCAAGTACTTCTCATATTAATGTCAATCGGCACTTGAATCCATAACTTTTTCGGTGCCATTATTATTTTTGCATTGATGTACAGCGCACCAATGATAATTACTTATTTTTACAATAGTATAATATAATAGCACATTTGACTTTTCGTTTTAAGTTCGACCACTGTTTCGACAAGACAAGACGGTTGACATCAAAATAAATAACAATGAAAGACTAAAATGTGTAGAGATTTCTCTCCATTGTCTATGAACTATCGAAGTGACGTCATCAACATGGAGTCGTGCTTAAATGAATGGAAATGGCGCGACAAAGAGTTAAATTTAAATGTATTTTCACAGCATTTATAGTTGGTAAAAAAAATCGTAAATAGCAAAGTTGTTTATTTAGACATAAGGATTACATTAAGCAACTTTCCAAAATTTGGTAAAATAGCCTATTATTACTGTAGGTGTGTTTTCTTTTCGACTTAAATATTAAACAATTTTAATTATATTTAGTACAAACATTTTCTTCTTTATAAATAAGTATTTATTTCAATTGAAACATTTATTTCACAATAGTGGAAATAACAAATAATAAATCGAAGGGAAAAAGTAAGGACCAAATATGGCATCCCATACATCATTGTAGCCAACATTGCGGCTAGAGGTGAAATAACTGTGAACGCACTATAGCTAGTCGACAAAACAAAAAATTGTTCACCGTTTATGACGTATATTCTTTTTTTTTAATAAAAAAACATTATTTTTTCAAGTTTATTGTCAAAACCTAATAGCGGTTCACAGAATACATATAAGTACTTACTTTGGAATAGTGTAGTGCTTATAGTTTCGGAGAAAAAAGAATGTGACATACAGGCGGACGGACAGACAGACAGACAGACTTGACGAATCTATAAGGGTTCCGTTATTTGCCATTTGGCTACGGAACCCAAAAATTGGAGAATTTTTAATCCAAAAAATTATCTCCTATTTTTTTCTGTATTGACATACAGTACCTAGGTATTCTAACAACAAATGATAAAGAAACCAAGGTCTTTATGTAAAACAATTGATAAATTGATTACGAAAAGTACAGATAAACAAATAATCTGTCATGTGTTTATCAAAAAATATATTCTTCCTTCGTTGATGATTTCAGTATTTAATTAGAAGTACATCATCATCTGTACAGCCTGATTCCACTGCTGAACGCAGGCCTCTCTTAATGTTTCCACGATCGATCCCGTGTTGTCCAGGATATCCGTAGGAGAACTAGAGTGACCGACATAGCCCACAAGTTTAGCAAGTTGAAGTGGCCGTGGGCAGGGCACACAGTGCGTAGAACCGATGGTCGATAGGGCGGAAAGGTTCTTCAGTGGCGTCCACGTAAAGGGATAAGAAGCGTAGGTCGTTCGCTTACCAAATGGACTGATTTATTTATTTTTACCTCCTTATGTGTTCCCCGATCATTACAACCTGACCGTCTTCAAGGAAGCAGTGATAGTGTTTTCCTAGGCACTGATCCATCCTCGGCCGCATCATCACTTACCATCAGGTGAGATAGCGGTCAAATGTCTGCCTATAGATGATAAAAAAGATACAGATGGAGCGTCGGTGGCTCATTTTTGTGGACTGTTGCCCTCCGATTTGTCGGGCGCAGGTTAAAACCCAGCCACGTACCAATGTCTTTTCGAATTTTCGAAATTATATGTACGTTTAGCCGACGCTCTTACGGCGTAGGATAGCATCAATAATTGCCAGTTTCTTCGGAACTTCACCTAAAGGGAGTTCTTTTAATTATTTTATTTAATAATAACAAATAAATAAATATCACGACATTCACAGCAGCCCAACACACAAGTTAAGCGTGAAGCCTGTAGTCTGGGTACTAAACAACGGATAAGATACTATATACATTTTTTTGGTAATTAATACATATTATACTAGAGTGACCGACATAGCCCACAGGATAAGCAAGTTGAAGTGGCAGTGGGCAGGCACATAGTGCGTAGATCCGATGGCCGATGGGCGGAAAGGTTCTCGAGTGGCGTCCGCGTAACGGAAAGCGAAGCGTAGGCCGACCCCCAACCAGATGGTCTGATTCTTGGTAAGGTGGCAGGTAGCAATGGATGTCAACTGCAAGGGATCGGTCCGCGGAAATCATTAGGGAGGCCTTCGTTCAGCAGTGGACTTTCTAGGTTGTAATGATGATGTGATGATGATACATAGAAACACCGAGACCATTACAAACAGACATGTTCATGCACACAATTGTTTGTACTGCCCGGGGATCGAACCGGAACCCTTAGTGTAGCTGCCGAACTCTCAACCGCAACACCAAATGGGTCGTCAATTTAGTTTTTTTTTTTTTTTTTTATCCTTTATAGACCGCCATCTCACCGGATGGTAAGTGATGATGTGGCCGAAGATGGATCATGCCTGCTAGAAACAGCCTATTCACTTTGCCTTCCATTTCCTTTGCGGTGCGCATTAGGAACGAGGCACCATAGCGGTCTGTGCGGATGTGTGGAATGTCTACCACGTAAGGATGGAACGCTCGCCTCTGTCTTGTATCCCGATGGTGAAAAGGGGCTGGTGGAATTAACGCGTGTAATTCCATCGCACACTCACCGAGATGTAGCTTGTAAAAAACCGACAGCCATGCAACTCTACGACGATGCTCGAGGCTTTGCAGCTTAGCGTCAGTCAGAGTAGGGTCGCCAATGAGCCGCTCAGCACGCCGCTCAATCGAGTCCAAAGCAGCCAGTTGGTATTTGGCTGATCCATCCCATAGGTGGCAGCAGTATTCCATACAAGACCTTATATTAGTTAGTTATAATAATTTAATTGTAAGATTTTAGATTGTAAGAGCGTCGGTGGCTCAGTGGTGTGGACTGTCGCCTTCCTACCGGGAAGGCTGAGGTTCAAATCCCGACACGTACCAATGTATTTTCGAATTTTCGAAAATATATGTACGTTATCCGACGCTCTTACGGTGAAGGAAAACATCGTGAGGAAACCTTCATGCACGCCTGCGAAGAGATTCGAAGGTTGTGTGTGAAGTCGTCCAATCCGCACTGGGCCCGCGTGGACGACTAAGGCCTAATCACCCTATACGGGTAGGCTCGTGCCCCTCGGTGGGGACGTTTAATGAGCTGATGATGATGATGATGAAGATTTTTAGTTTTATGTTAGTGTTATAGTGTTTTTATATTGTAAGTTTGTTTATTGTACTTAATGATTATATTGTCAGTGATTAAATTTCCTATACCTCGATAGTCATTGTCAAATCGAATTGATAACCTTCTGAAATAATTTGAAAGTATTATTTGAATAGGTCAATTGGGTTAGAAATCGCATGTGTTACTAGCCGAATTATACATTGAATAATTCGGTATTTACTTACAATAGCGAATTGTCATGAAATTTTGGTGTTTTTATGTTGTTTTACTTGGCAGCAGGCTGTATTTACCGCACTGCAGTGCCAGATATCGTGGCGTGCAATACCAGTGTTAGTAATTTTGTGTTTCGGGATGAGGGCACTGTAGCTAGTGAAGTTACCGGGTATGAGTGCCTGACATCTGTTGTCTCGGGTGACGGGCATACTTGCTTTTGGAGGTTTTATACAATTCTTATATTTTTTTAATAATATGTAATATCGCAATAATAATAGAGCGTCGGTGGCTCAGTGGTGTGGACTGTCGCCTTCCTACCGGGAGGGCTGAGGTTCAAATCCCGACACGTACCAATGTATTTTCGAATTTTCGAAAATATATGTACGTTATCCGACGCTCTTACGGTGAAGGAAACATCGTGAGGAACCTTCATGCACGCCTGCGAAGAGATTCGAAGGTGTGTGTGAAGTCGTCCAATCCGCACTGGGCCCGCGTGGACGACTAGGGCCTCATCACCCTATACGGGTAGGCTCGTGCCTCTCGGTGGGGACGTTTAATGAGCTGATGATGATGATGATGATGAAATATCGAATGTTTTATATTGCAAATATTGAGATTAATACTACTAATAAGATAAAAATTACCTATCCTACCTCCAAATAGGATGCGTAAAAAAATTGATGCAAAATTTGGTTAAGTACTTTCGTAATTTATCGAGATCATACAATCTGACATGGTTATTTTTTAATTATATATAAATTGGGACGACCTATTTGGTGTAAGAATAAGAATAAGAATATATTTATTGTCTCTCTTCAAACATTTAACAAATAAAAATTCAAAATTTTACAAAAAAAAAAACAAGTACTTTGAGACAAAGGGAAGGAGCTCAGCTGAGTTTGCAACGAAACAATCCCGAACACCGCTGTTATTCAGCTACTCCCCTTACCCTCTGAGATGTTGTTGGAAGGCCTAGGTTATGCTTGGTTGACAATTTTTAATATTATATAAGTATGGTGAGTTTTTATAATAAGTTAAACAATGACAGAGAAAAAACATAAATTAAATCCTACTTTATTTCTGCCCGAACTTTCTGTGTAATGGATGAGTCGTCGGCTCTTACACCTAAGGTTATAGGTTCGATCCTCGGGCAGTACAAACATTTGTATATATGAACAGCGTTTGTAATGGTCTGGGGTTTTCTAAGTATGTATGTATTTACAAAAAAATACATTTAAGTATGTTTACCCATAGTTTAGTACCCGTATTACAAGCTTAATGTTTAGTTTGGGACTAGATAGCGCTGTGTGTATTTCAGTAGATATTTATTTATTTACTAGCTTTTGCCCGCGGCTTCGCTCGCATTAAATTCGGGATAACACGGTACTTTCATTTATCACTATACATAGGATTTCCCCTCCCTCCAACTTTAAAGGTTTCGGGGTCAATTTCAGAATTTTTTATTAGCAAAAAATATGTTATAGTGAGCTTACCTTAAAAGATAGACATATGCTCTCGCGGACTTTTTTGTAGACCTTTAAAAGGAGAACAATACTCTCATACATGACTTTTGTGTAACTTTAACCGTTTACTCAGCGTACGCAGCGGAAGCTCCAAGTATGAAAAAATACCCCCGATTTTGAAACATTCTTCATTGCTGCTCCGCTTCTATTACTCGTAGCGTGATGATATATAGCCTATAGCCTTCCTCGATAAATAAGCTATCTAACACTGAATAATTTTTCAATCGAACCAGTAGTTCCTGAGATTAGCGCGTTCAAACAAACAAACAAACAAACTCTTCAGCTTTATATATTAGTATAGATATACAACAACACGCTATTTATTAGTTATATTAATATTTTAAAATAAAATCTAATCAATAGCCTTTTTGATATAAAATTCACACACGATCACAACGACCACTTGTTAAATACATATAAAAAAAACTACACGTCGCGTAAGTCCTAACCTTGAAAGTGCCCAAACATCTTTTGTATATAAATAGCCATTTGACCTTGACGGCTTAATGATAGGGAATTTGCGCTGACTGTGGCACCAGGCTGTAATTTTAATAGGTATGACCTCATCATCAGCTCATTAAACGTCCCCGCCGAGGGGCACGAGCCTACCCGTATAGGGTGATTAGGCCTTAGTCGTCCATGCGGGCCCAGTGCGCATTGGACGACTTCACACACAACCTTCGAATCTCTTCGCAGGCGTGCATGAAGGTTTCCTCACGATGTTTTCCTTCACCGAGAGCGTCGGATAACGTACATATATTTTCGAAAATTAGAAAACATTGGTACGTGTCGGGATTTGAACCTCAGCCCACCCGGTAGGAAGGCGACAGTCCACACCATTAAGCCACCGACGCTCTAGGTATGACCTATTATTACATATTTAACTGAACATTTTTTTTTAAATAGCTAAAACATTACAACACTACTAATCGATATCCGAGATTCCGCCCCCGCCGACGGAGGCCAAGCGTGTCCTGTAGGTTCGCACAGTCCCTATTCGCGTAACCGGCGTGTGATTCTCCCCAAACATATGTAAGGCTACGAAGCCTTAACCCTTAGCCCCGCAACGCCCTAAGGCGAAGTTCGAGACCCGTTCGGGGCCGCCCTAAGGTTCGTTGTGTAAATGTGTAAGGCTGAGAGCCATCTGCGCTCGTCACGCGCCCAGTGAAGCTATAAAGCCCATCTGCGGCCAACACCAGTAGTCGTGGTAGACTCGCTTCTTAGTTGCTTTAACTGCTTCAATATTTTTTTGTAATCCTTCTGCGATTGACGTGGTAGCAACGGCGGAAGGGGAAGGTTTATGGGGTCATGACCCCCCCTGAGCTTTTTTAAGTACAATACTAACGTACATTAACAAAATGCCTTAAAAGTTCTTAACTTGACTAATACTATGTGGCACGGATGGCGTATCTACCTTTATATATACAGAATATCATTGCCATCCGACACGATGGGACACGAATTTTGCCGCGGACACTTTTTGAGTGAGTTTGTGCATTTAGTTTGTTAATTGTTTACCTAACATAGTAAATAGTACTCAGAGAAAAGTAAATTCACATTAAATATTTTCTCTACTCGTTCCAGGTGGTTGACTACATTGATTGACAGTGTCCAATCAAAATGGCGGCTGGAGATGTGACATTTGCACAAGATGGCGGCCAGGGAAATTACAAAGCGCATCCGTATTTGGTGGCTTTAATGTGAGTAATGCAATTCTTTAATTATTGTTGACTATTTCAAAGCGAATAAAAATGAACCAGATTATTTAGCCATGGACTTTGAAGTTACGACAAGTTTAGTGATCTGTCGTTTCTCTAAAAGAGAAATGTAAAAGGAATTATATACTAAGAAAAAGGAGGGTTTTGGTCCTCCGGAGAATTGTGTTCTCCGACAAGAAAGATATACCTATAGTATACTGTTGCAAAGTCCAAGTAGGAAAGTAACACGCGCAGCTCATGCAATGACTCGAACGACGATAATTGCTTCTATATTAATTAAAGTTGATATGAAATAAGCTGACATCCTGGATAAACATATAGGCTACGTTGTACTGCTGGATAAAATCTCATATCGCGGGCAATTCCGCGGGGCATTGCTAGTCTATACATCTGTTACTCATCTAAATATAAATAAAATTGGAGAGTAAAAAAATATATATTAATAAATTATACTTTAATTTTAAACAACATTTATTGATAGATGTAAAAAAAGCTAATTATATTATATTATCTGTGATACTAAAAACTAAAAACCTTAAAAATTAAATATTATAACTAAAATTAAAAAAAATATAATAACTAAATAGAATAATTAAAAGAACCCCCCTTTGGTAAAGTTCCGAAGACACTGGCAGCGTTACCCCTTTGAATCGCTAAACTAATTCTTTGACCAAGGTAGCTGCCAGATCTTCGGTCTCCAGTAATGTCGACTAATCGACAACTAATTGGAGAGTATATTTGTAATATTCAAACAACATTTTTTTTCTTCATGCATAATATATATACGGTACATATGCCAAAATAACAATTAAAAAAAAAATCTGTGTGTTCTGGGTAAACTTTAAAACGGCTGGATGGATTTGGACGGGACTTTTTTGGCGGGTATCTGATATAATAAGGAAAAACATAGGCTACTATTATTTAAGACAATACTTTTTAGTTTGGAAAAAAAAAACAATTTTTCGCGCGATGTGTGATTTAATAAAGCGATTTTTAGGTTTTGTCTTAGTGCGGGAGAACATCTTATCTTTCAATGATGTAAAAAGTATAGACTCGTGATATGCTCACAAAACAACTGAAAAAGTGTTCCAAATGCAGCAGCACACATACACATATTTCTAATGAGGGTACATTTACGTAAACAACGAGCCTACAACTGTGTTCTCTTTGACGGTTCGTTTTTGAGGCACGGATGGCGTATCTACCTTTTTATATACAGAATATCATTGTTATCTTCTTCTTATCGAGTCCATATCGTATTGAAACGTAATGAAAGCAATCTGCTTCACCGATTAGACTGTCCACGCAGATTGCCATGGTGCGCCGCACGCAAGAACTATCCGGCGTGGGCCATCATCGCGTGGTCCTGTAGGTTCGCACAGTCCCTATTCGCGTAACCGGCGTGTACCGGGCCGCTTCCCTCCCCAAACATATGTTAGGCTACCAAGCACCCCCCGCAACGCCCTAAGCCGAGGTTCGAGTCCCGTTCGGGGACGCCCTTAGGCTCGTTGTGTAAATATTAAGGCTGAGAGCCATCTGCGCTCGCCACTTGCCCGGTGAAGCTGTAAAGCCATCTGCGGCCAACAGCAGTAGTCAGTTCGAAAAAAAAAAAAAACGCGTCACGCGTTTTTCTTTCATTATGCGTACAGCTAGGGAATGGAATAACCTCCCTGCGTTTGTGTTTCCGGCCACTTACAACCTCGTGGCATTCAAAAAACGAGTGAATAGGCTTTTTCTGGGCAAGCTCGCTCCATCTTAGAGCACGTCTCTTCCCATAGGATAGTCTGTGCTCAAGAGTAAGCCCATAAGATATAAAAAAAAAACGCGGGGAAGCTTTCGCGCGCCTTGATCTTCTAACACGGGTATAACCACGGGGAACGACTAAATATTTTAATAAAAGTGTGACCCGCCCAAAGAAGAGGCAACGTATCAACTTGTAATTAATAACTTAGTATTCGTATCATCATCAGTCACCGAGGGGCACGAGCCTACCCGTATAGGGTGATTAGGCCTTAGTCGTCCACGCGGGCCCAATGCGGCTTGGGCGACTTCCCGCACCTTTGAATCTCTTCGCAGGCGTGCGCAGGTTTCCCCACGATGTTTTCCTTCACCGTAAGAGCGTCGGATAACGTACATATTATTTCGAAAATTCGAGAACATATTGGTACGTGGTGGGATTTGAATCTCAGCCCTCTCGGTAGGAGGACAACAGTCCACACCATTGAGCTCTAAGTAGCATTTTAATAAAATTGTTACCCGCCTAAAGAAGAGGGCACGTGCCAGCTTATAATTAAATAATCTGTTGCTTATCGTATTACAAAAAGTTATTTCAAAGGGAAAGACACACATTGGCATCTTAGTGAAATCATCAACGGATACACGTGTAATCCCTGGCAACGTTCCATCATCAGGTCATTGGACTAGATCATTATCACTGACCGCATGAACATGATGAATATTATATAGTGATGATCACAGACATCGGAATAACAATTAGACCGGACGAGTCGCTAAGTTTATAAGAAGACCCAATGTCGCAATTTCAACTTACACACACACATTAAAAATACTTACACTTAATAATATTACTCGTCATTGGTCAATGTTTACCCAATCACGGACACCTTGAACGCGGTGATCCATGCGGGGAAGCGTTATATCGATAGATATCGATACTTTTTCTATTACCTGCACGAAGATTCAAAATAAAAATCCTACTGTTAATTTTGGGTTACGTGAAATAAATGTTAATTTTAAATGAAATATATTATTGGTGTATTAATAATGTTGAGGAACTTTAATAATATTATTTAAACAATATTATTAAGCCGCGTAGCTTTATTCATTTTATTAGAACTATAATTATCGATCGACGTATGTATATCATATCATCGCTAAAAATCAATACAGCGAAAGTAAATTTTAATTACATTTCAAGAGATAATGTTTAGAATGAAAACATATATTTTTTTAAATAGCAACACCCAAGGCAGATACGAGTATGTACGAGTAGATATGGTAAAATTAACATAAATATTTGTCTTGTAAAGGGTTACTTATTCCATGTTATAATAAACGTAAAACTTACAACGCTGATCTTCTGGGAACCTTAAATATTAGATACTATTACTATAGAATAGCTTCAGAAAAGGGCAGACATAATATAATGATAAATGTTAAAAAGTTATAAAATAAATCACTATTTGTTCATTATTTTATAAAATCCTTACAACCACATTCACAAATTAAAAATGGCCGTGGCGTGTTCACAGTCACCATTGATAAAAAGCCAATAGCCGTCGTGATTCTTATCAACTTTGTTCGCTTATTATGTACTTATGTTTTTAAACAAAACTTAAATATCGAATAAAAGATATAAAATAACTTTATATAAATAAAATAGCCTCAAAATATTTCTTAAATACTGTTAGTAGAATCGAGGATATAAAAAAATACAAACGTAAAATAATAAACAAAAACCTTCCGCTTCCATACAAGACTGCATACGAATATATCGATAGGTGGGTCGATAAAATGGTTCTCACTAGGCGTTTGTACCAACGGACGCGGTCAGGGGCCGTACTACCGAATAATGGTTCTAGTGGAACACGAGTAATGTTCGCTAACCATTGCGCGCATATTATGAATTGCGAACCGACGAACAGTTAGCACAGCCGCATTGTAATATAACTACCGAGATCGTTACAAAGAATTTACAGTGATATGTTTTCATGAATAAAAAACGGACGATTCGTTTAAATATCCTTTTTTAATTATATAAATCAAAGTTTTCGGTTCTTACCTGTGAAAAGTTATTCCATTATTTGCTAAATTTACTAAATCACTGCGATGATGGCATGTTACTATTGCACAGGACGGCATTTTGGAAAATAAACGGTATTTTCTTCTAAAATGCGTGCGTCTGGACGCGACTTACACAGAGCGTAAACTGGCAGCCAGTGTTGCTCGTTGAGCTTACATTTGTCGCACTTAAAAACGCGGCTTGCCCCATCTCCTGTATTGGGAAATCTGTGGTGATGATACTTGCTTCATTCCAAAGATAATTATCCACATTACACTGTTTAACACAGTTTTTGTCACCGATTTTGTGAAAAATCTTCGTGTACGTCGAGTACCCTTCATCATCATCATCATTACAGCCCAATTATGTCACTGCTGAACGAAGGCCTCCCTAATGATTTCCACGCGGACCGATCCCTTGCAGTTGCATCCATCGCTCCCCGCCACCTTAACCAGATCATCCGTCCATCTGGTTGGGGGTCGGCCACGTTCGCTTTCCGTTACGTGGACGCACTCGAGTACCTTATTAAGATAAATAAAATTTCTTGCTATCTGTTCAGTTTTAAGGGACAGGCACATGTTTATTTATGATTAATATGGTTGTCTTTTTTATTAACAACTTCATTTAGACGACTATATACTATGCATCAACTTATGACAACTAACTTTGCCAACGTCGACTGCAACACCAAGGATTCGGGGTCGATCCCCAGGCAGTACAACATTTGTGTGCATGAACATGTTGTTTGTAATTGTCTGGGTTTTTCTATTTTTTTATTTTTTTTATTACTTTATTGTACACCAAACAACAAAAAGGATACAGAAATAGAAATAAAAAATAAAAGAGAGTACAATGGGCGGCCTTATTGCGCATGGCATTTCTTCCAGGCAACCTCAGGATGGAGAAATACAGTGCATGGATTAGGGGCTAGTGTACGCATTAAATGCAAGTTATATACATACTAAATAATAACTAAGATGAATAAACTATACGATAACTTTATATATTCTATGTATGTATTTTCAAAAAAAAATGTTCATAAGTATGTTTATCTGTTATTTAGTATCCATAATACAGGCTCACGCTACTTGGGGCTAGATGGCGCTGTTGAATGTCAGTGGATATTATTATTTATATTTTTTAAGTAGTGATGATATGATATGATGATGATGCAACACTGCAATATCAATTATGCACATACTTAGACTTAGTAACATAACTAATTAACAGGCGCAAGCATCATAAATATCAACCAAAATATGTCCGAGCCGCGTGACACATACGTTGACTATGTAATATTTCTGACATAATATTTAAAAATTTGACCTGAATGCGTCATAGAAAGAGTGCAAATTCAAAAGCACGAGCACACTACTATGTCACTATGACATGTTGCGAGCGACGTGATTATGGATGAAAATTCTGCCCGACTGACGCGATGGGCAGACTTTTGACGCGGACACTTTTTGACTAAGATTGGGGCATCTATATATTGATTATTGATTACCTAAGACTTACCTTGACAAATGTTTGTACAAACAAACATTTTTTTGTTTTGCCCGGGTATCGAACCCGGAACCCTTGATATAGAAGCCGACTCCATTACACCATATGGGACTTACATAAATTTATGTATCTAAAACAAGGCAAACGTGAGCATTTATACTGAAAACAAGTTTCTAAACGTCAAAGGGACTTGGTTGCGCAAGCGCACGCTTATGACATTATGGACTGTATTTGTAAGGTCAAACAGTGTCATACAAATAAATTAATGTAACTTGATAAATTAGTAATAAATATAGTTAATTAGGATCGTTAATTTCAATTGATAACCCGTGTGAGTACCTTATGGTTAAGAAGTAGTAGCTAAAGTTTCCGGGTTCGATCCTCGGGCAATACAAACGTTTGTGTGCATGAACATGTCTATTCGTATTGGTCAGTTTTTCTGCTTAAAAACAATTCTAGTACCTATTTGTAAGTATTTGCGAATATTTTTTTCAAAAAAATACCAACTTCAAACTAAAAAGTCAAAAATAAATTATAAGCTAATAATTTATTTTTGACTTTTTACTTTGAAGTGAAACAAAAGTGGTTTAACAATTCTTTTATAAGTAAGGTAAAAATTTAAATGAATAATTATTTGTACTAGGGTGACCGACATAGCCCAGAGGATTAGCAAGTTGAAGTGCCAGTGGGCAGGGCACATAGTGCGTAGAACCGATGGCCGATGGGGCGGAAAGGTTCTCGAGTGGCGTCCGCGTAACGAAAGCGAAGCGTAGGCGACCCAACCAGATGGACGGATGATCTGTTAAGGTGGCGGTAGCAGATGGATGTCAACTGCAAGGGATCGGTCCGCGTGGAAATCATTAGGGGAGGCCTTCGTTCAGCAGTGGACATAATTGGGCTGTAATGATGATGATGATGAGATGATGATTATTTGTACGTCAATTATTAAATATAACAGTAACTATACGTATGTGTAATGTTTAAAGACAAAAGTCTTTGAGCAATGCGTCCTACCCGTGCTAACATACGCAGCTGAGACATGGACACTGACTGCGGGACTGGTTCACAAGTTCAAAGTCACTCAACGCTCATGGAGCGAGCTATGCTCGGGGTCTCTCTTGGGGATAAGATCAAAATGATTTAATCCGTAAGAACTAAAGTTACCGACATAGCCCGCCGAATCAGCAAGTTGAAGTGGCAGTGGGCTGGTCACGTATGTCGCAGAACCTCGGACCGTTGGAGCAGACGACTTCTGGAGTAGAGACCGCGTCTCGGCAAGCGTAGCGTAGGACGCCCTTCGGCCCGATGGACCGACGACTTGTGAAAGGTCGCTGGTGGAAGCTGGATGAAAAAAGAGGAGGGCCAGGATATTAGGCGCAAAATGGAGGAGACCTATGTCCAGCAGTAGACTGCGATAGGTTGAAGAGAGAAGAGAGATACGTATGTGTCATGCGGCTCAGTCATTTTCAGGGTTGCCAAACCCGAATTGAAATTCCGTATTCGTACATAAGCAGCTTAAAATCTCGTACTACTTTCGAACCTCGTACATCTAAAAAAACGCTTTTATCTAAAATACTAAAAAAAAATCACTTTGTGGTAGAGACGACTAATGAAGAGACCAAAATGCTTTATTAATTGGGATTTTCCCGGTTGACAAAGCTACATATAACTATAAATTGCGTAAATGAGACCAATGGATTTTATTTTGTAAAAGTTCTGATAGATATCACTAATTTTTAATATGTAGCATGGTCATATTACAAAATCTCGTACATAATTGTACGAGGTTGATTGTGTCCTCGTACCTCGTACGGAAGACCACAAATCTCGTGTTTATACGAGGAACCTCGTACGTTTGGCAACCCTGGTCATTTTTAGGGGTCCGTAGTCAAATGGCAAAAACGGAACCCTTATAGATTCGTCAAGACTGTCTGTCCGTCAGTCCGTATGTCACACCCTTTTTTCTCCGAAACTGTAAGGCCTACACTATTTAAACTTTGTGAGTATATGTATTCGGTGAACCGCTATTAGTTTGTAATAAGAAATTTGAAAAAAAAAATTTTTTTGGGTTTCCCCATACATTGAACTGAAACTCAAAAATTTTTTTCATCGTACCCCCACGTGTACGGTATCAATGTGTAGATCTTAAAAAATGTTATTGAGGTTTCTAATATCATTTTTTTATTAATTGCATAGTTTGCGCGAGATACACTTTGAGCGTCGGTGGCTCAATGGTGTGGACTGTCGCCTTCCTACCGGGAAGGCTGAGGTTCAAATCCCGACACGTACCGATGTATTTTCGAATTTTCGAAAATATATGTACGTTATCCGACGCTCTACGGTGAAGGAAAACATCGTGAGGAAACCTTCATGCAAGCTGCGAAGAGATTCGAAGTTGTGTGTGGAGTCGTCCAATCCGCACTGGGCCTGCGTGGACGACTAAGGCCTAATCACCCTATACGGGTAGGCTCGTGCCCCTCGGTGGGGACGTTTAATGAGCTGATGATGATGATGATGACACTTTCAAAGTGTGTCTAACTCCTCTAACTATCTAACTCCACGTCTAATTTCTAAACTATGGGGTTGATAAAGTAAAAAAAAAATATGATGTACATGTCCATAAAATCTAACAACGAAATTTAGTTTGAACGATTTCTGGTGTGTAGTTTTTTTATACGTCATAAACGGTGAATCACAATTTTTCATATTAAAGCTGTAGTAAGTAAATAAAAATTACTTTATTATATGTTGCTGCTGCGGAACCCTTTACGAGCGATTCCGTCTTGCGCTTGGCCAATTTTTTTGGTTGACATTTCTTTGCGATTATGCTAGGAACCATAAGTAAAATTAAAGTTAAATTTCTATGCGATTATGCTTCTAGTTAGTTCATTTTTGATCTAAGCGGCACCTCCATATGGAGGCTATGCGTAAAGCTTGCTACTTGCAGATGATGACTGTTCGATGCCCAGTTTAGGTATCACACTTCCTGTGAACCAACATCCAGTCATTGCCATTATAATGGTCATTCAGTCGGCCTTTATCGCGTTATAGATAGAAGCATGCGTGACCTTAAACGATAAGATATCTGGGTCGGCAACCGACATTAGAGGTTTAGAGCTGTGCTCTTAGTAGTATATGGACTCCTAGTAGACTCATGTCATGATTCTGTCGTCTCTGGTGACGCAGGGCAGTGTTGGCCGAAAATAATGACAGGTTTTATTCATTACCACCAATTACCACCAAAATTTCATCTGTCATCCAGACGATGTTAGTCATATCAATTTTGACTTATAAAAAACTCCTTTCGAGTTCAAGAGACTCTGGGTTGTTTATGGTCTCCTAGTACACTCCTCGAGGGTTTAAGCTTGTGCGTGAAGTCGTCCAATCCGCACTGGGCCCCGCATGGACGGCTCAGGCCTATACACCCGCGTACGGGTAGGCTCGGGGCCCTCGGTGGGGGACGTATAATGGGCTGATGATGATGGGTATTATACAACAGATTAACATACTAATATAAATATTATTGTAAATTCATATTATACATAGAAAACACCCAGACCAATACAAACAGACATGTTCATGCAAATGTTTGTACTGTCCGGGGATCGAAACCGGAACTCTTGAAGCCGACATCTCAACCATTTACACCAAATGGGTCATTAAATATATGAAAGAGTTACCGTCTTCGTTCGTACTATGAGCGTGTTGGAAAAACTCGATCGCACATTCAAGGTTAGGAAACCTTATACGTTTGTATCAATTTATGCGATAGGCATAACAAACCACGCGAATACTGTGTGATTATATTTTATAACATAGGGAGGCAAACGATCATGCGGTTCACCTGATGGAAAGTGTCACCGCCGCCCATGGACATTTGCAACAGCTGAGGTCGCAGGGATGCGCTGCCGGCCCTTCATATAAGAATACGCTCTCTTTTTGAAAGATGCCAGTTCATATCGTTCCGGAAACGTTTCCGATGGCAACACTGATTCCACAAATTAATCGTACGCGGCAGAAAATGTCTATCAAAACGAACTGTAGAAGATCTCCAAGTATCCAGATGGTGTGGGTGAAATCTGGAATTCTGCCTCGAAGTACGTGAGTGGAATTCAGCCGCAGGAACATGCCCAAATAACTCGTCAGAAAGTAGTTTTCCAAAGTAGTCTTAGATAAATAAATAAATAAACAATAAAACAAGCTACATGAACCTCTTTTCCTCTTCAACCTATCACAGTCCACTGCTGGACATAGGTCTCCCCCACAGACATCCGAATATACAATTAGACTGGACAAGCCGCCAAGTTTATAGGCAGTCCCAGTGTCGCAATTTCTTTTCGGTTCTTACCTGTGAAAAGTTATTATATTTCTTGGTAAATTTACTGATTCATTGCGATGATGGCATGTTGCAATTACACAGGATGGCATTTTGAAAAAAAAACGGTAATTTCTTCTAATATTCGTGCGCCTTGACTCGTCTCACAGAGCGTAAACTGGCAGCCAGTGTATGCTCGTTGAGCTTACATTTGTCGCACTTTAAACGCGGCTTGCCCCATCTCTTGTATTGGGAAATCTGTGGTCTCCCCCAATTTGCGCCAGATATCCCGGTCCTCCGCTTCCCTCATCCAGCCTCCATCAGCGACCTTTCGCAAGTCGTCGGTCCATCGGCCCGGAGGGCGTCCTACGCTACGCTTGCCAAGACTAAATTTACAATCACGAAGAAATATCAACCGAATTATAATAAATAAATAAATATCCACTGACATTCACACAGCGCCATCTAGCCCCAAGTTAAGCGTGAAGCCTGTATTATGGGTACTAAACAACGGATAAATTTACTTATATACATGTTTTTTTTGTAAATACATACATATTATACATAGAAAACACCCAGACCATTACAAACAGACATGTTCATGCACACAAATGTTTGTACTGCCCGGGGATCGAACCCGGAACCCTTGGTGTTGCAGCCGACCTCTCAACCGCAACACTAATGGGTCGTCATCGAATAGCCGAAAAGTGACGAATTTTCGAGATTACTTATAGGTTATGCGACCGTCGTGTACCTACACTTAGTAACATAAAAAAGGCCAAAATTCTTATGAGAACATAACAAGTGAATTCTTTCAGATATTATTAACGAGCAAACTCCGTCCGATAGTTTGTTTGGCTTTGACATTGACGCAAGTCGTTGTTAAATCATAGATGGTAAATTTACGAAAATGACTTTGACATTTGTCTGGTAACTACAGACAAATGTCAAAGTCATTTTGGTAAATGACATGGTGCTACTTTGTTGAAGTTCAAATATGTAGCGTGCAGTTAATATCTGCCATTTATATCCGCTAGCTAGAGTTTGCCCGCTTCTTTGTCTGGTTTGCAGGAACAAGGTTTTCAACACAGCATAGTGATTTGTGCTTCATCATCATCATGATCAGCTCATTAAACGTCCCCACCGAGGGGCACGAGCCTATCCGTCCACGCGGGCCCAGAGGGGATGGGACGACTTCACACACAACCTTCGAATCTCTTCGCAGGCGTGCATGAAGGTTTCCTCACGATGTTTTCCTTCACCGTAAGAGCGTCCGATATATTTTTCGAAAATTCGAAAACACATTGGTACATGTCGGGATTGGAACCTCAGCCCTTCCGGTAGGAAGGCGACAGTCCAAACCATTGTGCCACCGAGTGACCTTTTGTCGGTTCATCGGGCCGGAGGGCGCCCTACGCTACGCTTGCCAAGACGCGGTCTCCACTCCAAAACTCGTCTGCTCCAACGGCCCTAGGTTCTGCGACATACGTGACCAGCCCACTGCCACTTCAATTTGCCGATCCGGCGGGCTATGTCGGTAACTTTAGTTCTCTTACGGATTCAATCATTTCTGATCTTATCCCAAGAGAGACCCCGAGCATAGCTCGCTCCATTGCGCGTTGAGTGACTTTGAACTTGTGAACCAATCCCGCACTCAGTGTCCATGTCTCAGCTGCGTATGCTAGCACGGGTAGGACGCATTGCCCAGCGACTTTCGTCTGACGTTAGGACATAACGTAGCTTACCGAATGCCCGCCCAATTTTACCATCATCATCAGCTCCTTTCGTCCCCACCCGTATAGGTTATTAGGCCTTAGTCTTCCACGCGGGCCCAATGTGGATAGGCCAACTTCACGCACAACCTTTGAATCTCTTCGCAGGCGTACGTGAAGGTTTCCTCGCGATGTTTCCCTTCACCACACCGCAAGAGTGTCAAGTAAACGTAAGTACATATAATTTCAAAAATTCGAAAAGAATTCGAAAAGAAATAAGGGACCGAAAAGGCATAGAAAGGATTAGAGATGTTAGGTCTCTTATACCGGGTAATTTTATTTCCCGGTCTTGTCTTCAAGTAAAAAGTTTAAAGACACCAGTGGGGGGGAAATAAACCGATTCCGAAAGTATTTCGAAGCAGTCAACCAATCGAGCGTGGATCGCACGGTGCCATATTATGTCATTTAGCCAATTGAGGCGGGTCACGCGAATGATAGTCACATGGCGACATATCTTCGGCGACCCATTTGGTGTTGCGGTTGAGAGGTCGACTGCAACACCAAGGGTTCCGGGTTCAATCCCCCGGGCAGTACAAACATTTGTGTGCATGAACATGTCTGTTTGTAATGGTCTGGGTGTTTTCTATGCATGATATGTATGTATTTACAAAAAAATGTATATAATTAAGTTTATCCGTTGTTTAGTACCCATAATACAGGCTTCACGCTTAACTCGGGGCTAGATGGCGCTGTGTGAATGTCACTGGATATTTATATTTATTTATATCTGTATGTACGTATAGTACTCGTAAGGCTCATTGGTGTGGACTGTTGCCTTCCGATCTGGAGGGTGCAGGTTCAAATCCCTCCACGTGCCAATGTGATTTCGAATTTTTAAATTATATGTACGTTTATCCGACGCTCATACGGTGAAGGAAAACATCGTGAGGAAACCTGCGCACGCCTACGGAGAGATTCAAAGCAAATTAATGTATTATTTCCTTTAATTTAAAGATGGCGTAGGTCGTATCTAGATTCTAGAAATAGATATAGTCTTGATTAAGACCTAGATCATGTGACCTGGTTAGATCTTAATAATTGCGGGGGAGTTGTTTTGGTGTAATGGTTGAGACGTCGGCTACTACACAAAGGATTCCGGATGAGCTCACAGACATCGGAATAGAAATCTGTGCGTCGGCTACTACACAAAGGATTCCGGATGAAGTCCCCGGGCAGTACAAACATTTGTGTTCATGAACATGTCTGTTTGTATTGGTCTGTAAAACACCTATTTCTATATGTATGTATTAACAAAAAAATATATGTTTATCCGTTGTTTCGTACCTATACTACAGGTTTCACGCTTAACTTGGGGTTAGATGGCGCTGTGTGAATGTCAGCGAATATTTAACTATTATCTATTCCCGAATTTTCTCTGACTTTTCCTATGGCGGTCATGGCCAAACGTTTTTAAAAATAACATCCCAGAACGTATTAATGTTGCAAGGTGAATTAAAAAATTCAAACCTTCTTTCTCAGAGTTGCCACGCGCACTTTAAAGTACTACTAACTTTGGCGTGCGACTTCGTCCGCGTCGAACAGTTACTTAACCTAACATTACTAAATCACTGTACAAGCGGTGAGCACTCAAATATGTCTATATTTATTTATTTTAGACAGTTTACAATATATACACTTATTACATTGGCAATATACATTTGCAAGAGATACAAACAAGTAACAAAAAAAAACAAAAAAAAGAAAACAGCCTTAATTACAAACTGCCACGACAAGCGCAGCTGACATGCACCAACAACACTCAATTTGTCCAAAATGAAATTTATACAATCGTTGTTTAGGTAAATGTACGCTCATTCGAAATACGTGTATGTGTTCTGTCACTGCATTCGGAACGCTTTTTTTTATTGTTTTGTGAGCATATCACGAATCTATACTTTTTACATCATTGCCCTACACATAATCTCTGAGCACGCCACTAAGGTTAAAAGTTACAATATCAAAAAAAGAAAGAAAAAAAATTTCATTAATTTTCCTTCTTGCAGACGTTGGTGCGTCTCCTGTCTATGGAGCACTGCGACCTTGGTGCTGCACAGAGTCCTAGCGGGGGTATACCATCAGACCTTCAATTACGGGTAAGTCGCGTTACTCTGGATATCTTTAGTCTTTGGACTCTGACAGGTCGGAATAACTATAGGCCTGGTGAAGATTTTTGAGTCTAGATTTGATATTTAAAATCCAGAAATATTCACAAGATGGTAGATACTAAGTCGTCTAGGTAGATACCACCGCAGTGTTAGATATCGTCTCGTAAAATAGGAGTGGTTTACACTTCTGTGTTTCGGGAGGAGGGCACTGTAGCTAGTGAAATTACCGGGTATGAGAGACCTAAGGCCTATACACCCGCGTACGGGAAGGCGCGCCCTCTCGGTGGGGACGTTTAATGAGCTGATGATGATGGCTTAATAACATCATGATAATAATTTAATATTTTACATATAGGCAGGTGGATGGGAATAAAGATGGAGATTGAATTTGTTGTTTTATTAAATTTTATTTTTTTAACGTTTTACTTACAAGGAAACTCCAAACCATGTACTGGATTTATTTAAAACTTAGTTACCAAATAAAATATTGTTTTTTTTATATCATTATAGCGAGCAAAACACCAGTGAAGCCGCGGTCAGTTGAGCTCTGACCATCTACATCCAGAGCCTAAAGTGGACTGTCAGGTTCTGCATGATCCCGAAAAACACGGCTGCGACGTGATATTTGTTCACGGACTCTATGGTAAGCATAGACCTTTTTTGTTAATTATTTTTTAGAAGGATCGATGGTCCGTAGCGTGCACATAGATTATGAGTAGGGCACCGGGCCCGCGTGGACGACTAAGGCCTAATCACCCTATACGGGTAGGCTCGTGCCCCTCGGTGGGGACGTTTAATGAGCTGATGATGATGATGCAAAATGAGGGACACTAATCGCAAAAACGATAAATAATTTTCATTTTTTTTGTCAAATTGAGTGCTGTTGGTGACAGCAGATCGCCTATGGTTTCAAATCTGTAGAGGAAAATAGGTGAATAAGTAGGAATAATTCAAAATGTTGACGATTTCCTGGTGGTCTGGACGCACAGGGTATGCACTGCTTATTTGCATATATGGAGTGCACGCCACTTTCGATGGTGTTCATCAGTGTTGCCGAACTGTCGATAACCCCATCGATAGTATAGTTGATTTTCGAGGTCAACTATCGATAGTCCAGCTATTGACAGTTCGACAACACTGGTTACGAAATATTGAGCATAAAGTGATATTTTTTAGAGAAATGTCAAACTCAAAAATGCTTTAATCAAATCCATACTAATATTATAAATGTGAAAGTATCTCTGTCTGTCTGTCTGTTTGTAAGGCTTTCACGCCTAAACGGCTGAACGGATTTTATTGAAACTTGGTATGTTGATAGAAGGTAACCTAAATTTGGTTTTAGGCTACTTTTTGTCCCGTTTTAACCCCCCACTTACCTAAAATGGGAGTTGGAAGTTTGTATGGAATATATATAATATATATATGGTTTTTTTGTCGGAAACAGACTACTAAACCTTTTAACTAGTGATATAAATATTTATATATTTTTTTTCCGAAATTGACCCCAAAACCTTTAAAATTTTGGATCCTTCGTATATTGATATATGAATATGTATATATTTTAAATTGAATCCAAAACCTTTATAAATGAGAGGGGGGAATCCTATGTATTGTGATGTAATAAATATTGATACATATATTCTGTTTTCGTTACCAACTGGATGGCTCCACTTTCCTGGTCACGAAAACAGAATAATTTTGCTATCCCGAATTTAACGTGGGCGAAGCCGCGGGCAAAAGCTAGTAAATCGTCAAGAAGTTATTTTTAATGAATCTACCACCGGTTCGGAGGGTTGTTATCTACCGAGAAGACTTTGGCAAGAAACATATTTTATTTTTCCTTTTTCAGTTGAACAGACAGGTTTTATGTTTTTTGTTAATTTTTTTTTACTATTTATGACAATATTTACGTTTAAATAACCGAAAATAATATATTATCTGTGATATTACGCAATATTTAATTGCTTTTGAATGACCTATCATTAACCTGATTGCTGAAGCCTGGCACACTAGGATCACGTTTTTACAAATATTTACTTCCCTATATGACTATGGGCAGATTGGGCGGTAACCCACTATATGGGCCCAATGCTGATTAGTCGCCCACCATTAAGAAAAAAGACATACAAAAAGAAAAAACATATATTCACCACAAAATTTCACAATGACACACAAGGCCAATACCATACAATAAAAAGAGAAAAAAAATTAGGTACATATAAACTTAAAATTTTGTGGTCAAAAGGGCACTGTCTCAGCCACAGATTTCCCAATACAGGAGATGGGGCAAGCCGCGTTTAAAGTGCGACAACTGTAAGCTCAACGAGCATACACTGGCTACCAGTTTACGCTCTGTGAGACGAGTCAAGACGCACGAATATTAGAAGAAATTACCGTTTTTTCCAAAATGCCATCCTGTGCAATTGTAAGATACCATCATCGCAATGAATCAGTAAATTTACCAAGAAATATAATAACTTTTCACAGGTAAGAACCGAAAAGAAATTGCGACACTGGGACTGCCTATAAACTTGGCGGCTTGTCCAGTCTAATGTATATTCTGTTGTCTGTGGTCTCAGCTTATGCTGCCGTGTCTGTGCGGGCAATTACATTCAGTATATATCGTGCCTCAAAAACGAACCGCTGAAGAGAATACAGTTGTAGGCTCTTTATTAAGGTAAATGTACGCTCATTCGAAATATGTGTATGTGTGTCGCTGCATTCGGAACACTTTTTTCGATTGTTTTGTGAGCATATCACGAATCCATACTTTAGCATCATTGTGTGCGGGAATATAATATTAAACAGAAGTAAACGGACATGATTCAATAACTAGTCGATTGTAGGCTTGATAAAGCCATTAACGTATAAAGAATGTTCAACGGCCAAGTCACACAACATTAACCATAATAATAAAGTAATCGCAGTAAGGAACCTTAGACTTGGCACGTCTTTGTCTTGATTTTCATTACTTTTTAGAGATAATCAAGCAGCTCCATCGTGACTTGGCTAGTTTTTTAAAGGATGTTATGGTGGGATTATATTTAAAATATATATTTATGACTCTTCTACCGGTACGGAATAAGCAGGATCGTCGAGTAGAGCCGGCAAGAAACTCGATAGTCATATTCTTTTGTTTAGGTAAATGTACGCTCATTCCAAATATGTGTATGTGTGCTGTCGCTGCATTCGGATCACTTATTTCGATTGTTTTGTGAGCATATCACGAATCCATACTTTTTTACATCATTGGCTAATACATAAAATAATTTGGGATTGATAAAAATATATATTGTAGATTAGGTAGTACAAAATTAAACAACGCAATTTAGTTTGACCGATATCTAGTCACTTTTTTAAAACGTCATAAACGGTAAACCACTATTTCCACATCATAAAACTGTAGTAGGTGCCTAAGAAAATAAAAATATTAAATTGTATGTTACTTGCTGCTGCGGAACCCTCCACGGGCGAGTCCGTCTCACACTTGACCATTTTTGATGAAAATCGTCATTACAGCCTCAGATCTGAACGAAGGCCTCCCCTAATGATTTCCACGCAGACCGATGCCTAGCAGTGCTTATTTATTTCCCGCTACATTAACCAAGTCAACAACGTAAGGTAGGCACATCTGTAAGCTTTATTATCATATCAGCTCATTAAACGTCCCCACCGAGAGGCACGAGCCTACCAGGGCCGGATCTAGGGGGGGGCAGACGGGGGCACGTGCCCCGGGCGGCACGGTCAGGGGGCGGCAAACCGACTAATGGACCACTCATCATTTACCTTACTTGCCCGCGGAATAAATAATAGTACAAGTGCATGGCCATAGAAATACGACTGATAACCGGAGCGCGGAGTAAGGCATGTTACTGAACCCATTTTTTTGCATAGTTCTAAATAGGCGCCCGCAGATCACGGTCAGCAGGCGGGTGCAGCTGCGATCTGAGGAATGACGCTGTATACGAAAACTCTCTCGTCGATCTCTATACAGGGCAGCAGTGTATTATTTCAAAGTTACGTAGTTATTTCTCTATGTTAATTGATGCCAACTTAGCTGCTTTAAAGCTATATCATTTTCATGATGGACAGCTACAATTGAAAAAATAAAATAAAAATAAACAATTAAGCTCCTTTTACTTGCATCAAGCGACCACGTTTTTTAAGAAAATATACAAAATAAATTGGAAATAAAACGCCTTTTTCATCCAGTGTGACTTCGAAAAAGCTGAGGCGAGTAGTCTTATTTCATTATAGAACTTAATTGATTAATATCAATACCAATAATTGATAAATTGTAACTTTTTAATGACATTGCTTTTTTGCCGAGGTTAGGATGGTTATGAAACAGCTTAAGCGTTATTAGACCCCCGCTACGACGGATATACCGCAGAGCTTTTGAAAGTAGGGGGCACGCCAGTGCTTAAGACCCTTCAGAAGCTTTTTAATTCCGGAATCGGTGATGGTGCGACACCAAAGGTGAGGAGCAATGGCGTGGTGGTGTTCTTCTTCAAGAAAGGTGATTAAACCTTTTCCCTCTCTATTCAACCTATCGCAGTCCACTGTTGGACATTGGTCTCATTTTGCGCCAGATATTCCGGTCCTCCGTTTTTCTCATCCAGACTCCACCAGCGACTTTTCGCAAGTTGTCGGTCCATCGGGCCGGAGGGCGTCCTACGTTACGCTTGCCAAGACGCGGTCTCCGCTCCAGAACTCGTCTGCTCCAACGGCCATCGGTTCTGCGACATCATTACCCACTGCCACTTCAGTTCGCTAATCTGGCGAACTATGCCGGTAATTTTAGTTCTTTTGGATAACATCATTTCTGATTTTATGTATAAGAGTCTCCCAACATAGCACGCTCCATCGCTCGTTGAGTAACTTTGAATTTCTGAACCAATCCGCAGTCAGTGTCCATGTCTCATCTGCGTATGTTGGTATGGGTAGGACGTATTTCTCAAAGACTTTTGTCCTTAAGCGTTGCGGAATCGTCGACGTGAAGATCTGATGTAACTTGCCTGATGCCGCCCAGCCCAAATGAATCCTCCTACTAGCTTCCCTTCCGAAATTGTGCCGGTCAAGTTTTAGCCCAAGTAAACTTATTCTTGGACAATCTGGAGAAGGACGCCACCGACGCTTATCAGAAACGCTACCGGTCTATAATTCTTCAAGAGAGCTTTATCACCCTTCTTAAGAACGCTTGTGGACCACGCTTCCAGTGTAGTTCCCAGGTAGATGACGGCATTAAAAGAGCTCACCTAATGTCCTAAGGATGGGTTGTCCACCGGTGTTTAGGAGTTCTGTCGTAATACCGTCATCCCACGGGGCCCTTTCATTTCTCAGTTGCTTCAGTGCTGCACTAATTTCGCTAACGTCAACATCCGGCATATCCTACGTACAATGGTGCCTTAGTAGGGCACGTAGATCTTCGCTGTCTTCGGTCTGTACTGATGAGCGCTCGACAAATCCATAGAATTTCTCAACCTCTTCCAGGATCTGTTGGCGTAATGTGAGTAGTTGGCCATCTGCTATATTAAGCTTCACCAGAATGCTCCTCCAAGTGGTTTTTGGAAAACTTTGGGCCCCCTGTTCTCCTTAATAAGGTCCTTAATTAACCTTGTATTGAAATAGTAGAATTCTCTGCGAACGAGTTTTCGTATCCGCTTGGAGAGAGCCTAATATTCCGGGTATGATAAGTTAAAGTCAAAATTCATTTATTTAAATTAGGCTTACAAAAAGCACTTATGAACGACAAAAAATACATTACAAAAAAACAAATTTATTTCTTTGAACTGTTCTTTAAGAGAGTCACGTGGTCTAAGGTTGTAGATAAAAGCTCTTTTTGTAGCACAAATATTGTATCAATGTCGGCAGCCGTACCCCACAACGGTAGACCATACGACATTACATTATAAAAATGACTAAAATAAACTAATCTTGCCGTTTTTACATCTGTTACGAGTTATCTTAGATATTAAAAGCTTATTGAAGAATTAACGACCCATTACGATATTGTGCCACATCTTCAAGTTATTCTCCAGAGTCATTATGATCCGTCTCGCGCATATGTTTGACGATTTCCAGCCCTCCGAACAAGCCGGGTTCCTCAAAGGCTTCAGCACCATAGACTACATATTACATACGCTGTGGCAGGTTATACAGAAGAGCGGAGAGTATAACTGACCATTATGTTTGGCGTTTGTGGACTATGAGAAAGCCTTCGATTCGATCGAGACTTGGGCTGTGTTTCATTCCCTCCAACGGTGCCTGACTTGACTACTGCTATATCGAATTGTTGAGATGTTTGTACGAGAGCGCTACTATGTCAGGCCGAGTACATGAAGAGCTTACCATTGGCTTATCATTGGCACCGAGGAGTAAGACAAGGAGATGTAATATCTCTGAAACTGATCACAGCTGCGTAAAAAGTTGCAGCTTTGTCCAAATGTCAATCAATTTGAGGACCTATTATATAAATTAGTGAAATAATATAGGATGATAAAGGTAAAAATAAATAAAAGAGGGCGGGGGCGGCATTTCTAAATTTTTGCCCCACCCAAAAAAAATTGAAGATCCGGGCGCTGGAGCCTACCGTACGCGGGTGTTTAGGCTTTAGTCGTCCACGCGAGCCCAGTGCGGATTGGACGACTTCAAGCACAACCTTTGTAAGTCTTCGCAAGCGTGCGCAGGTTTCCTCACGATGTTTTCCTTCACCGTAAGAGCGTTGGATTAACGTACATATAATTTCGAAAATTCGAAACTACATTGGTACCTGGCGGGATTTGAACCTGCACAGATCAGAAGGAAACAGTCCACACCAATGAGCCATCGACGCTTTTAAATATGAACTAATAAATCCTATTTATGACAGGATCTCTTGGAAACACCTGGAGACAAGGCGACTGGAGAGCCAAATACAAAACCGGCCCTAACAAAGTGCCACTACTCCGACCATCCTCGTGTCTATGCAAACCAGAAGCCAACCCTATCACCTACAAAACCATAGACCAGATTACCACAGCGGCATACAAAACCTGACTAACGAGGTGCTCATCACCGACACATTCTTCGACCACACCGTGCTGGACCATGTTGAAGTTGTCGACAATTACGAGATGCAAGCGAAGTTCGTGCAAGACCTGTTTGAAAGTGAGAACCTGATTTACGAGAGCAATAAGGACCTTAAAACGCAAGAGGGTAAGGTGGAGATTGCTTTGGATGAAGACTGCGAGTGCAGGGATGCTAGGAGATGTGATGTTGGCTGCGGATGCGTCTGTGATACGTGCTACTCGTCATGCTGGCCACGGGATTGGATCAAAGAAGACTATCCAGATGCTAGAGTAATAACAATCAATTATACAAGCGACCCTTACTTGTGGAGACCACTTTGGGTTAAGGAGTCTAAGAGGTGAGTTGAATTTGAAAGAGGCATTTTGTAAGTCCCTTTTTTTACGAACCATGTGGAGTTATGGTTAAGGTGTCAGCTGCTGCACAAAGGATTCCGGGTTCAATCCCCGGCAGTAACATTTGGGTGCATGAACATGTCTGTTTGTAATGTTCTGGATGTTTTAATGTATAATATGTACGGTGAAGGAAAACACCGTGACGAAAACCTGCGCACACCTACGAAGAAATTCTTTGGTTGTGCGTGAAGTTGTCCAACCCGCAATGGGCCCACGTGGACAATTAAGGCCTATACACCCGCGTACGGGTAGGCTCGTGCCCCTCGGTGGGCGGATGTATATAAGTAGAAACAAAATGTATATTAAGAATGTTTATCCGTGGTTTAATACCCATATTACAGACTAATGCTTAGTTTGGGGGCTAGATGGCGCTGTGTGAATGTCAGTGGATATTTATTATAATTAAATAAAGATTGACGCGTCTTAAGTAGGTTAATATTAAGGTAGGTTAGGGTGTTAAGTTCTTTAGTAAATTTATTTGAATAAAGATTTGAGTTTGAATAATACCAGGAAATAATACTAAGTTTCTTATTACAGACTGCGTCTTCACGAGCGAGCTGAACAAATGATGAAGCAACTCGTAGACCTGGGTGTTGGTGAGAAGCCGGTGATCTGGGTTGGACATTCCAAAGGGGGGCTGTTCATTAAGCAGATATACTGCGAAGGTGGGCATTTTAGTAGACAGTGGCGTGCACAGAGATTATGAGTAGGGTATGCAAATTTAGTGACACTAATTATTAAATAAAAACAAGACATATTTTTTTTATCAAATTAAGTGTTATTGATGACACCTGATTCCCTGTTTCAATTCTGTAGAGGAAAGATGAAAATGGGCGAAAAGTTTGAATCTTTGATATTTTGGTGATTTTCCGTGGTATGCACTGCATATTTGCTTATAGGTATGGAGTGCATGCCACTGTTAGTAGGTTTTGGATTTTAGCTGATGGCCTTCGCCCGCGGTCTCGCGTCCATTACTCTCAACGAAAGTATAAATCACAGATTTCCCAATACAAGAGATGGGGCGAGCCGCGTTTAAAGTGCGACAAATGTAAGCTCAACGAGCATACACTGGCTGCCAGTTTACGCTCTGTGAGACGAGTCAAGACGCACGAATATTAGAAGAAATTACCGTTTTTTTTCCAAAATGCCATCCTGTGCATTGTAACATGCCATCATCGCAATGAATCAGTAAATTTACCAAGTAATAGAATAACTTTTCACAGGTAAGAACCGAAAAGAAATTGCGACACTGGGACTGCCTATAAACTTGGCGGCTTGTCCAGTCTAATTGTATATTTGGATGTCTTTGGTATAAATAATAATTAAATATCACAGCGCCACCCAGTCTCAAACTAAGCATTTGCTTGTAATATATGTCTAAGATCGTCGGTGGCTCAATGTCGTGGACTGTTGCCCTCCTACCGGGAGGGCTGAGGTTCAAATCCCGCCACGTACCAATGTGTTTTCGAATTTTTGAAAATATATGTACCTTATCCGACGCCCTTACGGTGAAGGAAAACATCGTGAGAAACCTTCAGGCATGCCTGCGAAGAGATTCAAAGGTTGTGCGTGAAGTCGTCCAACCCGCAATGGGCCCGCGTGAAAGACTAAGGCCTAATCACCTTATACGGGAACGTTTAATGAGCTGATGACGATATGTCTTAAATTACTTTTATACATTTTTTGTAAATACACAAATATTAGACATACATAGAAAACACCCAGACCAATACGAACAGACATGTTCATGCACACAAATGTTTGTACTGCCCGGGGATTTAAGCCGGAACCCTTGGTGTAAGAGCCGATATCTCAACCAATAACACCACATAGGTCGACGAATGTTTCAAAAAGACTGAATCATTATCATCATCATTACAGCCTAAAACGTCCACTGCTGAACGAAGGCCTCCCCTAATGATTTCCACGCGGACCAATCTGTCGCGTCGGCTGGGCAGGTTTTCATTCATAATGACGTCGCTCGCTACATGTCATAGTGACATAGTAGTGTGCTCGTGCTTTTGATTTTGTGCGCTTTTAATGACGCGTAGGTCAAAAGAAGAATTTTATGTCAAGAATATAAATAATAGCAGTTCAAAGTTAATATCAATTTATTCAATTTAGGCTTATAAAAGTTCTTTGGTAAAGTGTGAATTTATTCATTCCAGCTTACGAAGCACATTTGAAAATAAAAAATGGAGGGAAAACAAAAATGACAGATACCCAAAAGGAAGAACCAAGTGACATTTCAAATCGTCTAGAAATCAATGGAAATGTTTTTAATCACATTAATGAAACAGTGGGAAATAATGAAAGATTAATAAATGACATAGAAATTAATGATAATTTAAATAAATATATGAAAGGTGTAGGCGACGAAAATTGCATGGTGAGGATGGAAGAGAGACGTGATTCAAGTGTCGCGGAGTCTTCAAAGGGTAAAGGTAAGAAGGTCTGAGCCCTAAGGCTGTTAATTTTAAAAGCGCCAATTCTATCATTAAGAGCATTTTTTATGATACGAAGGGAACAGGACGGTCAGGACGCCAACCTGATGGTAAATGATACGCCTGACCATGATAAAGCGGCATTGAAGGAGACCAACAACTGATAGACAGTTATTATCCTCCATCAATGCCGCACTGCGCCGACACCCGAGACAACAGATGTTAGATCTCTCTTATACCCGGTAATTTCACTAGCTACAGTGCCCTCATCCCGAAACACAAAAGTGCATAACACTCTCATTTCCCGGGACGATATCTGGCACTGCGGTGGTACCTACCTAGACGACTCAGTACCGAGTCTACCACCAAGCATTCGAGTATTACGTCACGTATTTTTATTTTTATGTATTTATTTATATATTTCAGAAGACATGGAGTGGTTTCGGAAACAGGCTGCCCTGTGGTCCAAAAGTGCAGGGTTCATGTTCTACTCGGTGCCTCACCGGGGATCACCGCTAGCCGGAATAAAGACTCCCCTTACGGCGCGGAGTATAGAACTATTAGAGATAAGCAAAGGTTTGTTTTTAATTTATCGTTTAGTTAGACGCAAAATCAAAGCTCCGTTTAATATAGATTCGTATGTTCACAAAACAATTGAAAAAAGTGTTCCGAATGCAGCGACAGCACACATACACATATTTCGAATGAGCGTACATTTAACTGCACAAAGAGCCTACAACAGTATTCTCTTTGGCGGTTCGTTTCTGAGGCACGGGTGGCGTATCTACATTTATATATAAAGAATATCATTGTTTAAGTAAGTCAAACTTAGTCGAAGACACGAGAGCTAAGTTATGCGCGCTTCTTTTATGCGAGAAACGCTGCGTTACGCGCAGTGCGATCAACGCACATCATTTCATATCTGGTAATATAAGTAACTAGCGACCCGGCCATGCTTCGCACGGGTGCAATGGTGATATTCGTAACAGGCACGCTCCCGCCTGCCCGGGCGGCCGGTACCGCCGCAAACGCTACGTACCGCAATTTTGAAAACTGTAATATCTTCGTAAATATTCATTGAAATCATATGCTGTAAAGGGCCATATAGATATATATGAAATCAACAATTTATTTAAGGTATTAAATTGGATTAGGATTAATGCTGTATTGGTTAAAATCGCTACGAAAATTTGCCATTAGATATTTTTTATAGAAAGTTAACAAAATAATGAAATTGCGGGATGTCCATAAGAGATAGGCATATACCATCGCGGAGGTTTTCTGTAGACCTTTTCAATGTGTACAATACTTGGTACATTTTTTTCATTTTATAGGGTTCAGCCTGCGTTTGCAATGTAAACGGAAAAAAATAAATTATTTACGACATCACATCAGATGTTATTATACATAAAACCCTTACTCTTGAATCACTCCATAAATTAAAGAAAACGCATTAAAATCCGTCACGTCGTTTCAAAGATTTCAGCGCACATAGGGATATAGAGACATGGGACAAAAAGCGAATGTTTTATACTATGTAGTGATTACAAACCATCGAACTCGGCCTTGGAATTTACACAATAATTTTAACTTAAATAATTTTGCCTAATTGAAAAAAATTGAGTTGAATTTAAGAGTCAATATTCAACTTTTTGAGAGAAAATTTATTTATATCATTATTAATTTCCAGATTGTTCCCTCGTATTGTCACTGCAAGACCGGTGGTTAAAGGCGACGGAGAGCTCGAGGCCGCAGGTTCGCAGCCTGGTCGAGACATGCAAGACACTTATGTCAGTTCTGTGGCTGAGGATTGTCAGTGTACCATCTGCCGGTAGGTTATAAATATCCAACGACCGGAAAATATAATAACTATCACCATATGTGCAAATAATCAGTGCACACCCTGTGCGTTCAGACAACCCGGAAAAACGCCAACCTATTCAACCTATTGCAGTCCACTGCTGGACAAAAATCTTCCCCATTTTGCGCCAGATATCCCGTACTCATCTTTTCTCATCCAGCCTCCACCAGCGACTTTCCAAGTCGTCGGTCCATCGGGCCGGAAGGCGTCCTACGCTACGCTTGCCGACGCGGTCTCCCTCCAGAACTCGTCTGTTCCAACGGCCGAGGTTCTGCGAGATACGTGACCAGCCCACTGCCACTTCAACTTGTAAAAACGCCAAAGCCTATCTAATTGATTCATCATCAGCTCATTAAACGTCCCCACCGATGGGCACGAGCCTACCCGTATAGGGTGATTAGGCCTTAGTCGTCCACGCGGGCCCAGTGCGGATTGGACGACTTCACACACAACCTTCGAATCTCTTCGCAGGCGTGCATGAAGGTTTCCTCACGATGTTTTCCTTCACCGTAAGAGCGTCGGATAACGTACATATATTTTCGGAAATTCGAAAATACATTGGTACGTGTCGGGATTTGAACCTCAGCCCTCCCGGTAGGAAGGCGACAGTCCACACCACTGAGCCACCGACGCTCTATAATCTAATTGATTAAGATTACGAAAATAGTCTTGAAATAGTCTCAACGTCATGCTAAATCTTAAATAGCCCTCAAGAGACTTCAACTATATAGAGGCTTGAATTGAAATAACAGATGAGTGAAATTACCGGGTATGAGAGACCTAACATCTGTTGTCTCGGGTGTCGGGCGCAGTGCGGCATTGATGGAGGATAACTGTCTATCAGTTGTTGGTCTCCTTCAATGCCGCTCTGTCATGGTCAGGCGTAACACTTACTAGATGAGCGTCCTGGCCGTCCTGTTGACTTGTGACATAAATTACTAGGTGAGCGTCCTGACCGACATTTTCACTTATATTAAAAAAATGGAGAACTGGAAATTTCTCCGAAGCGACTATTTTCTAAATTAAAAGTTTTTGGCTAGAAACAATGGTGTAAAAAGTATAGATTCGTGTTATGCTCACGAAACAATCGAAGTGTCCGAATGCAGCGACAGCACACATACACATATTTCGAATGAGCGTACATTACCTAAACAAAGAGCCTACAACTGTATTCTCTATGGTGGTTCGTTTTTGAGGCAATAATGGCGTATCTACCTTATATATAATATCATTGGCTAGAAATTTATTAAAAATGACATTTCCTTTTTTTTCAGACGCTGGCATTGGAGCCCTGTATGGCGTGTCTGTGGACCACAGAGAAATCTGTAAGCCGTCGAGTAGACAGTGTCTTTTATATAAGGACTAATGGATTTGATGCACGCATCACTTAATCAGTGTAAATGCGATATCTAAATGTATATTTATGAACATATGACAAATTCTTATGACAGGTATAGTACGCGACAATTCGATATGGCAATTTGGGTATGAGGTAGGATTGCCATCTTCAAGTGGGAAAAATCTGGACGATCGGCCATCCATCAGTGACGTTCGAAGATAGGTGCAATCATATTATGACGCATGTGACAGTCTAAGAAAATGAAACATTATTTTATTAAATTAATCTAATTATAAAATGATGAATTTTTCATACATTTTCCTTTTTATTACATTTTGATAATTCTAAATCAAGTTTGTTATGTTATTTGATTGATCGTATCGCATATTATAAAAATTGGGACAAAATCGATAGGTCGTCGGGACCCGGGACAATGCCTTCTAAATCAGGACTGTCCCGGCAAAATCGGGACGGGTGGCAACTCTGGTATGAGGTGAGGCGCGAGGGGAGGGACACCCCGCACTTATTAGTGTTAGTGCTGCACGAGCCTAGGTCGACCGGGTTTATCGATTTAAAGCGCGCGGTTGTTTTAAGCGACAAACGCTTCGTTACACGCAATGCGGTTAACGCACATCAGTTCATATCAGGTAAAGGCCTATACACCCGTTACGGGTAGGCTCGTGCCCCTTGGTGGGGATGTATAATAGCATACACAGCATGCTCCAAATAATAATTTGACATTTACACACATGTAGAGCGTCGGTGGCTCAGTGGTGTGGACTGTCGCCTTTCTACCGGGAGGGCTGAGGTTCAAATCCCGACACGTACCAATGTATTTACGAATTTTCGAAAATATATGTACGTTATCCGACGCTCTTACGGTGAAGGAAAACATCGTGAGGAAACCTTCATGCACGCCTGCGAAGAGATTCGAAGGTTGTGTGTGAAGTCGTCCAATCCGCACTGGGCCCGCGTGGACGACTAAGGCCTAATCACCCTATACGGGTAGGCTCGTGCCCCTCGGTGGGGACGTTTAATGAGCTGATGATGATGATGATGATGACACATGTTAAAAAGAGTTCATAAAAATAATACTTAAGAGTTATGTAGAAATATAGGTTATACAGGGTTGAAGACAATCCGGTCTAAAAAGATTCGTTATATTTATTTTGTAACCTCTAAAACAGTTCGTAAATAAACCTCTATCTACTTCCGCCACTTCGGACCCAATCATTATATGTTCTACACATTCTCACTATGGGATTAAAAAAAGAAGTATTGTTTTTTATACATCCAAACTAAACGTACTGGGATGACGCGATCTATACTGGATGTTTAAATTTAATGAAGACAGAGGAAGTCATACCTTACGGCGAGCTTCCAAAGTAAAAAGTTAAAATTTAGATATAATATGTTGCATGGAAAAAATGACGACATAAACTACCTTCCTACCTAGTACGTGATGGCACCTATTCAACCTATCGCAGTCCACTGCTGGACAAAGTTCTCCCCCATTTTGCGCCAGATATCCCGGTCCTCCGCTTTCCTCATCCAGCCTCCACCAGCGACCGCCCGCAAGTCGTCGGTCCACGTGATGGCACACCACTAGAAAATTGCCATCTCAAACTTTCGCGTCCAATACTTCCTTGCTTTCAACAAAACATGGGTATAGGGAATTGGAGCCGTAACAAGCTTTTTTTTTTAATTTTTTCGAACTGACTACTGCTGTTGGCCGCAGATGGCATTTACAGCTTCACCGGGCAAGTGGCGAGCGCAGATGGCTCTCAGCCTTAATATTTACACAACGAGCCTAAGGGCGTCCCCGAACGGGACTCGAACCTCGGCTTAGGGCGTTGCGGGGGGCTTGGTAGCCTAACATATGTTTGGGGAGAAAAGCGGCCCGGCACATGCCGGTTACGCGAATAGGGACTGTGCGAACCTACAGGGCCGTAACAAGCGTGCAATATCATGTTAAGACTTAGATAAACAATGAACTACCTACATGCACAATCTCACTCAAAAAGTCTGCCCATCGCGTCGGTTGGGCAAAATTTTCATTAATAATCACGTCGCTCGCTACATGTCATAGTGACATAGTAGTGTGCTCGTGCTTTTGATTTTGTACCCTTTTAATGACGCGATAAGGTCAAAATTGTAATGAATAATTTTATGTCATAAATATAACAATAAGTCAACGTATGTGTCAAGCGGCTCTAATATTTTTTGGTTGATATTTGTTCGTGATTGTGCAACTAGATAATTTATTATTTGTCTAAGTGTTGAGATCAAATTTAAATAAGTTATAATAAGTTTCTAAGTTAACCTTTTGGAAGTTACCAAACATCGATTAACAAATATTAAACACAGGCGTCATAAAATTATGTGCCACAGTTTTGTGCCTTTATTGAAAATAATGTGATTTAATGAATATTAATTTATAATTACTTTTAACTTATATCAAAAGTTAACCTTTACCCGTAGGATTCCAAACTGAATAGAAAAAATATTCAACATATTTTTGAATTGCCAAAAGAGTTATTTTTAAAATTCAAATGTATCGAAGTTCCAGAGTTTGTACATCCAATGATATTCTGTATAAAGGTAGGTAGATACGCCATCCGTGCCTCAAAAACGAACCGCCAAAGAGAGTACAGTTTGTACTCTTTTGTTTAGGCAAATGTACGCTCATTCGAAATACGTGTATGTGTGCTGCATTCAAAATACTTTTTTCGATTGTTTTGTGAGCATATCCCGAATCCATACTTTTTCACATCATTGGTTACTACCAAAAAGAATCCGGCAGTAATTATTTGAATAACTCTAGGCTATTTTAACAAATTTTGGAAAGTTGCTTAATGTAATCCTTATGTCTAAATAAACAACTTTGCTATTTATAATTTTTGTTTACCAACTATAAATGCTGTGAAAATACATTTAAATTTAACACTTTTAAATGTCGCGCCATTTCCATTCATTTAAGCACGACTCCATATTGATGACGTCACTTCGATAGTTCATAGACAATGGAGAGAAATCTCTATACATTTTGGTCTTTCATTGTTATTTATTTTGATGTCAACCGTCTTGTCTTGTCGAAACAGTGGTCGAACTTAAGACGAAAAGTCAGATGTGCTATTCTATATTATATTATTACTATTGTAAAAATAAGTAATTATCATTGGTGCGCTGTACATCAATGCAAAAATAATAATGGCACCGGAAAAGTTATGGATTCAAGTGCCGATTGACATTAATATGAGAAGTACTTGGTTGAAACTAGCGAGACTACTTTTGTGAAGATCACTTAACGTAAGTGTTACATTAAAAAATGTAGTAATATGTGTATACTAGTTTTGAGAAATGTATGGAGAAAAATCTGTACTGGAGATTTGATGTTTATATCTGAATGACGTCACAACATGGCGGTCGAAGTTTAGCACTTAAAAATGCAGATTGAAAAAATGACAATCTTTGGTATGGATTTAAAAATTATTAATATTATTTTATAAAATAAAACAAACATTTTCTGATTGCTTATTACGTAAGCTAACAAAAAAGTACATTATATGATTTTTTCCTGAATGGAGTAAAATACCTTATTAAAGTAAAAAAAAATTAGGTTAACTTTTTGTTCTTATGCTTAGCAATATATGTATATGTATGAGGTAGTAATATGCTTTTTGAATGGTTAAGATTTTAATGTTTGATTTTTCATTGTAGTCATAAGAATGTATATATATATATATTTGTATGTAGTTATACAAAAAATGTGATTTAAATAAACATTGTTTAGTTTAAAGATTTATTTTAATACTTACATTTTATTGTATCAATAAAAGATTTGTGCCAACTGTTGTTCTTATTATTTTTATTTCGAAAGCACCTTTTCATTATAATCGCGCGTCTGTGTGTGTAATTAGGTCTATGCGTGTCGCAGAACCGATGGCCGTTGGAGCAGACGAGTTCTGGAGTGGAGACCGCGTCTCGGCAGGCGTAGCGTAGGACGCCCTCCGGACCGATGGACCGACGACTTGCGAAAGGTCGCTGGTGGAGGCTGGATGAGAAAAGCGGAGGGCCGGGATATTTAGCGTAAAATGGGGGAGATCGATGTTGAGTAATAAACTGCAACAGGTTTAAGAGAGTATGTGTTGGGTGCGTGTGTGTGTTTGGGCATGTGTGTTCGTGTACTAAATAAAAAACGCAATTTTATTCTTAACATTATATTGTGCTTTCATATACGTTCATAACACATTAATTTATTGTCCTATTTAAGTTTTACATTTAAAAAGACATCTTACAGATTATAAGTTAAGTTCCAATGTCAATTGTATTGCATGCGGCGTATGGACTTCTGTGAGAGAAAAATACTTTATTGGGTATGAGAGATAAATGGTATTAAATAAATGACTAATGAAACCTGAATATAGACACATCAAGAAAAATAAATGTTGTACCGCGCAAATTTACTTGTTAAGCTTTAAAATAAAAATTCACGGCAGATACGGGATATATAAGGGAGATTTTGAAACTGTACATTTTCCAAAAAAATAAATACTTTTACGGTTTGTTTAAGTCCATTCTTAGATAAACAAAAAAACTAAATGCATGTACAGGTTATTCTTATAATTAGAACGTAAAATTATTAATTAAATTTAGACCTAAACGCGTCATGAAAGAGTACAAAATCTAAAGCACGAGCACACTACTATGTCACTATGACATGTAGCGAGCGACGTGATTATGAATGAAAATTCTGCCCGACTGACGCGACGGGCAGACTATTGCCGCGGACACTTTGAGTGAGATTATGCATCTAGTTAATTGTTTATCTAAGTGTCCACTAGGGGCCATCCATTAATCACGTGATCTGTTTTAGCATTTTAACCCCCCCCCCCTCCCCTTGGTGATACGTAGTGAGGTTTAAAACCACCCCCCTTCCCCCTTCTCAACATCACGTGTATTTTTAGTACCTTTTTCTGAATATTATCTTTAGAGGTACCCCCCCCCCCTTTCAAGCCCACGTGATTAATGGACAACCCCTTAGATGAAAAATTAAGATTCCCGCCAACACAATTCTATAATGTGACAGATCAATTTTTCTCAAAGCAATGTTTTTATTGGTAAAAAGAAAACCTCTTGATTTGACGTGCTTGCAAAATAACTTTATTAATTTTATTTTTAATACAGGTTAGTCCAACAATGAGGATTATGTTTCGAAGATAAATTTAAAGACGCCATTTTTTTTTTGACAGATCACTGACAGTTCTTATTTTTAAACGTACCCTAAACAGTTTTACAGATCAAACTACTTATTAACAATAATCGACTTTAACACATGTAAATTAACGAACATTTTTCACTTACTCGACTAGAATACAAATGTTTTTGGTTAACACACTTTGGGCTCACAGTAATCAGTATCAAAAATGTCACTAATAAAGTGTTTTATAGACATTTATAAAATATCGCTTATAAGGAAACTGGCAGAAATGTCATTCTGACGCCAAAATAAGTCTAGATTTAATATTAAACGTATAACTTTACAGTAACTAATTTATGAGTGACATTTTTATTTTTATGACGTCACAATCATTCATTCACGCAACATTGATATGAACAAAACTCTTAAACACAAAATGACGTCACATCCTTTTTGTACAATACTTCCTACTTAACACTACAATATTTTATTTATTAGAAAAGTTCTTAACGTATTGGAAAAGTTGGTAATTTAAGATTTCCCTCGCATGCGTCGAGGTTTTTCTAAATTTTTATTTATTTATATATATATTATTATATGTATTAGTATTTTGATACTCGACAATTACAATTTGTAGTGACGTCATTTCCTGTTATAAAAATAGGCACATCAATAAAAACGTCATATCCCAAATTTTTTAACCTGACACTACAGATCACACAAATATTCGATTTTGACATAAAATTAGGAAATAAAAAAATAAACTTATAATTTAAAATGCAGTTTAATAAAAACAATTCGACATATTGTTATCATAAACTGAAGCCAAGATGAATCTCGCCCTTTATTATAGCGCGGTGCAGTTTTTAAATAATTTTTAAATGCCGATCGTGAAACGCTTCGTTTGAAACTATTGTTCGAGGAAAACCCACTAATATCCTCTGATACGGATATCAGGCACATCACTAGTAATTATATATTCTAAAATAACATGTATACAGACGCGTAGCTCAGTATTTGTAATATTATTAAAACCATGGCTACAGGAGATTAGCTAAAAGTACTTAAATAAATTTAAAAAATACTGTAATTACTTAGTGTTTTTACTTACAAAAAACGTTAAAAAAACAAACTCTTCTTCTTTTTTCTATCTGCTCTTTCTCTTCTAAGGGTGAACCCAAAAACTGGCAACACACTTGAATGTACGGGATTTGTTTTTTATTTTTTCGAAATGACTATTATTTTGTTTATATATTTTATTTGTAAAGTTGTCTCGAAGAGATTGCTCTACGCGATAAGACCGCCTAAATTAAATTTATTTAACAATTACTATACGTTTTTAGTGCAAAAAACCTTACTATATCTGACACAGAATAAAAAGGAACATATGCAGGTTCGTAATATAAGTTGAAGAGACAGAAGAGAGAGAGAGAGTGAAAAAAAAATAATTTATCTATGATTGAGGGCATATTTAATCTAAAGCACGCTGTGCCTATCTCAGTTTGAGGGCAGATTTGATTTTTGATCCAAGGCTACGCCTGTATATTTAAACAAATTATTTCACGACCGCTTTTAACTCACATGGGGTTTGTTACCGTAGGGAGAGGCGTTTACGACCCTTGACTGGTACCTGACTTAGTCGAGTTTTCTTTATTATCAGCCTATAACAGCCCGTTACAGTGCACAGGCCTTACCCCACAGCTATGTGAAGTTTTCTTAATTTTAATTATTTTGTTATTCTGTTAACTTGAATTAAAAATAATGTGATTTTAGTTAAATGTTTCTTTGATAGTATTAGGCCCGTATACTAGAACGAGACTCAATCGTTGATCTTTACTTGAATAGAGTTAGAACGATAAATAGCGCCATCCCTTTCTAAATTAATTTAAGGAGTAAGTATAAGGTGTTAGTACTTTTCACAGGATGGACCGGTACAATTAAAAAAAAACTAAGCTAAACTTTTACCTTTTTTTATAGCTTCTTTTTATTTCATCAAAAAACAGCGAATTTTAAAAGGAAAAAATGAAAAACCGCGAAAAGATTGGTCGGAAAGAGCCTTTTACCCACGTCGTTATTTCGAAATGCCGAGGCGAGTAGTTTTGTCAATAAAGAACGTACCAAGTCTATAAAAGTCTAAGATCTCAATTGGAAACACTGTGCGATACCATACAGTGTATTAGCGAGCTTGTCTATTCGACATGCATAACAGTCTGCACATCGCACCCTGCAGATCGCATAATGAAACAGCTGCTTTAAAATGACTTCGGTAGCTTCCCCGTCACGTTTTATATTTTTACACTAGCTCTAAAATTAAACATTACTTGTATGGCGACCAACAATATTAATTTTAGTGTGATAGTGCTTTTACCACAATGGCATAAACTTAATAAGCCTGATTAATTTTTATTTTAGATATAATAAACCAAATTTAACCTAACCCTACGGCCCGATGGACCGACCACTTGCGAAAGGTCGCTGGTGGAGGCTAGATGAGGAAATCGGAGGACCGGGATATCTGGCGCAAAATGGGGGAGACCTATGTCCTGCAGTGGACTGCGATAGGTTGAAAAGAGAGAGCCATCCCGTGAAACAGGAGGGTTATGCACTTTTGTGTTTCGGGATGAGAGCACTGTAGCTAGTGAAATTACCGGGTATGAGAAATCTAACATCTGTTGTCTGGGGTGACGGGTGCAGTGCGGCATTGATGGAGGATAATAACTGTCTATCAGTTGTTGGTAGTAGTAATGACTCTGACAGTGAAATATTCGCATAAAAATACTATACCTGACTTGTTCAAGTATAATCCTGTTTTGTTCTTAACATATTTAACTTCTTTATTAATAACATTCTAGAATTTTCCATCTTATTCGATTCTTTGACGTCCTTTTCATTCGATTCGTAAGTTTTTAATGTCACATCTAAAGCTTTTGAATTTTGCGCCGTTGTATGTTTGGTAAAATCACTTTGAACATTGTTTCGAATCATTTTGGTTTTGTCGTGCGTTATCTTTTCGAAATCTTTAACGGATACATCTTTATCAGATTTCAAAGATTCTTCATTATAAGGCACAGCTTGTAATTTAATGTCGGTATTAATATTAATGTTTTAAATTTGTTCAGCAAAAAGTTTATATGTTTATTTTGGTTTCGCATGCGCTCTTTGTTTTTACCATCCAATTCTGTATTGTGAGAGCTCAGGATATGTTTTCCTGCAGTACTATCAGTATTCATCCTCCCAAAGTTTTCTTTTGTATTTTCACATTTAGATTCTTCAATATTATTATAGATTTTCGATATCAAATCACTTTGAGCCCTATTAAGCCCTATTAAGTTTTCTTTATCATTAAATATTTCTGTAGCGACACCGCCTGAAATATCTTTGACTGGTTGTTCTTCATTAGTTTCATTTATTGACGAAATCAATAATCTCGATAGAAACAAAATTATCATTACAATTAGAATCATTGCTACATCTCGTATTTGTATCTGTATACGTGGAACCGATAGTATACACTTCAGTCTCATTGACATCTTGACGTTTTACTTTCATTAGATTTCTCAATTTCTCAAGTCTTGCATACCTCGCGGACGTTACTCTTTCTTTGACACACTTGTTTATACTGTTATAACCTTCTTTATCTTGTTTTGCATACAACTCTATTCTGTTTTCTTTGGTTTTAAATAAAGTTTCATCATGACCTTTATTAATATTAGGACCCTTACTTATCAATTTCTTTTTATCATAATTGTTGACAGTCGCTCCTATTGCACTTCTATTTATAGCCGCTTGCCACTTAAACTCAGGTAGATCACTTATATAACTAACATCAATTTCTTTATTACTATCTTTAGTAAAAGCTTCTTTAATACTGCATTTATCGATATCTACATCTATTCTGCTAGTATCTAAGTGAGTTTCTAGCTCTCTAAGACTATAGGTACCAGTTATAACTTCTTTAATATTACCTACATCTATTGTACTAGTATCTTTGTTAGTTTCTGTCTTTCGTAGATCATAGAGACCTCTTATAACTTCTATGACAATATCTTTATCAATACCTTTATCTATCTTGCTAGTATATTGGTCACTTTTTGCTCCTTTTAGATTAAAGGTACCAGAAATAGCTTCTTTAACACTGTTTCTACCAATACCTCTATCTATTCTGCCAGTATCCAAGTAAGTTTCTTCCTCTCTAAGATCATAAATACCAGTTATACCTTCTTTGACACTATTTTTACGTATACTGTCTGCCTCCCTAACATTATGGGTACTACAAACAGCCCCTTTAATACTATCTTTAGCTTTACCTACACCGATTCTTCTTGTATCTAAGTAAGTTTCTGCCTTTTTAAGATCATAAGTACCATCTTTGCCTTTACTTTCTACCTCCCTAACATTATAGGTACCAGAAATAGCCTCTTTAATACTATCTTTAGATTTACCTTCATCGATTTTTCTTGTATCTAAGTAATTTTCAGCCTTTTGAAAATCATATGTACCATCTTCACCTACACTTTCTGCCTCCCTAAGACTACAGGTACCAGTGATTGGGTAGTTCAGCCCCCCCACCCCCTTTACCTGCACCGCGTTATACTCGAGAGCGGGGCCCGCCTAGGCGAACAGAGCGCTGGGATCGGCGTTGGTCAGCTCGCACACAAACTGATCTTGCTCCAGGGGCTTCTTCCCACTTGCCTAGTTTTGCTTTGTCGAACGCCTCTATGAGACGTCTTTCGCTGCCTGAAAGATAAATATATTTACTAGGTTGTAGACTCGGTACTGAGTCGTCTAGGTAGGTTGGTACGGGAAGATATCTGCACCTTGGTCCGCAGTGTCAGATATCGTCCCGTGAAATAGGAGAGTTTTTACTTATGTGTTTCGGGATGAGGGCACTGTAGTTAGTAAAATTACCGGATATAGGAGATCTAAAACCTGTCGTCTCGGGTAACGTGCGCAGAGCAGTGTGCAGCGAGCTATGCTAAACAAGAGCGCCCTTTAAAAATACTACTTTCTAAGGGTATAGGGCAAGAAGTAATCTTGAGACTCACCTGATAAGCCGGACACAGCTGCTTGGCCTCGTTGTAAAGCAAATGATCTAAGTCAGCCGGCAAGTCGACTGACGCCATACCGAATTCCGTCTCCTGGGAAATACAATATTAAATTCATTAACCCATTGAACGGCGTTGACACAAAGCCGTCAGAAAAAGTAAAGGACGCGGTCACCAGAACGGCCATTAGTTCTGCAACATACGTGACCACTGCCACTTCAACTGTATTACGGATCAGTGTGGAATACCAGAAGATGTGTTTCATGTTGCAGTGGAATGTGTGAGGAATAAGGATTTGAGATACTTCTTTTTCAGAAATAACTTACAATATGTCGGTTTGTGCAACACAGCTTTGGCTAATCCTACATTGATGAGAAGCGTGTAGCTTGTACAAAATTGTTAAGGTCTGCTTTGTTAATAGATAATTTATTCATGTGATTTATTTGTAATATTAAAATACTAGTATATATATTATTGTTATAGAGCGACATGTTCACCCATTGAACAAGCTTGGTAAATAAAGAAAAAAGAAACTGTATTATGGATGCTTAATCGATTAAGAGCGTCGGTGGCTCAATGTGCGGACTGTCGCCTTCCTACTAGGGCTGAGGTTCGAATCCCGACACGTACTGATGTGTTTTCGAATTTTCGAAAATATATGTACGTTATCCGACGCTCTTACGGTGAAGGAAAACATCGTGAGGAAACCTTCATGCACGCCTGCGAAGAGATTCGAAGGTTGTGTGTGAAGTCGTCCAATCCGCACTGGGCCCGCGTGGACTGGACGACTAAGGCCTAATCGCCCTATACGGGTAGGCTCGTGCCCCTCGGTGAGGACGTTTAATGAGCTGATGATGATGGATGCTTAATTACAATTTAAAAAATAATACTTAAATTTTTTTCTACTCTTCAACCTATCGCAGTCCATTGTTGGACATAGGTCTCTCCCATTTTGCGCCAAATATCCCAGTCCTCGCTTCCCTCATTCAGCCTCCACTAGCAATCTTCCGCAAGTAGGTCCATCGGTCCGGGCGTCCTACGCTTGCCAAGACGCGGTCTCCACTCCAGAACTCAGTCTCTAAATTCTCTCTAAGCGCTATATATTACAAAGTGCTATTTAGAACCCACCTGAGGCAGCAGAGGCAGTTTCTTCACGATATACTGCCACCTAGCGAACATGCTTTGCTTGCAAAGCAGCGAGGGCTGCCCGCTCTCCAACTTGCCCGTGGTCGCGTTCACTATTTCCGGCAGCTGGGGACACACGCCGTTTTGTATTGAGTTTATATATATCTAGTCTAAAAGACTGGGGGTTAGGGTTGCCACTTTCGGCTATTTGGTGTTGCGGTTGAGATGTCGGCTGCAACACCAAGGGTTCGATCCCCGGGCAGCACAAACATTTGTGTGCATGAACATGTCTGATTGTAATTGTTTTGGTGTTATAATAATATGTATGTATTTACAAAAAAAAATCTGTATATAAGTAAGTCTATTCGTCATGCCCATACTACAGGCTTCACGCTTAACTTGGGGCTAGATGACGCTGTGTGAATGTCAGTGGATATTTATTATTTATTATATAGTATCGTACTATATTTCAATCCTCTGTGCTTATTAAAAATTCTTCCTGTATACAAAAATACAAATACAAAAATCTTATTATATTATAGCAAACAAGTCTATGTTTTAGTGTACAGAACGATCAGGTCGCCTACCTGCTGGTAAATGATACGCCTGACCATGATAGAGCGGCATTGAAGGAGACCAACAACTGATAGACAGTTATTATCCTCCATCAATGCCGCACTGCGCCCGACACCCGAGACAACAGATGTTAGGTCTCTCATACCCGGTAATTTCACTAACTACAGTGCCCTCATCCCGAAACACAGAAGTGCATAACACTCGTGTTTCCCGGGACGATATCTGGCACTGCGGTGGTACCTACCTAGACGACTCGCTACCGAGTCTACCACCAAGTAAATATATTTATCTTTCAGGCAGCGACAGACCGTCTTATGCTGTCACTCGTCCATATCCTTGATTATTTAGAAGACTTGCTGAAAGAAGCTTTCTCATGTGACACTACACTTGTACAAATTGCTACATTATCAGACTTGGAAGATTTGCCAAATTATAACGTATACCTTCAAATCCCAAACATGAAAACTACCGCAAAATATACCTAAACCTTTAATCTAATTTGGGGTCGGCTGGAAAATCTGCCAATTTAATTTCCAACCCTAACACTACAACAATAAAGTTAAATATAGAACTCACCGGGTGGTGCCACACTAGCATACGCTGAACGAAGGTGCCTTTTAATATGACGTGACGCCTGGGCAATTTGCTACAATGTCTAACTTGGAAGATTTTCCATGATGTCACTCGTATATCAACTCAGAAGATTATGTGTTTTATAACTAATGAATAAATATGCAACCTAGAACTGCTCTACCAGGAATCCTTTAAAGATCATGACAAAACTGCCAATTTTAATTCCAACCCTAACACCACAGCATCAAGGAAAATGTAGCACTCCGGGTGGTGGCACACCAGCACACGCTGAACGAGGCGCCCTGGCGGGGTCCTCGCCTCCGTGCTGGCCGCCTCGCCAGCAGCGGCCTGTGCAGCTGGAACGGGGGCGGCAGCGAGCTGATGTACGCTTCTATACGGCCACAGATTGCCCTGCGAAAGAATACTTTGTTTCACTAACCAGAATACGATGGACCGACGACGAGACCGTTGATCTGCAGACTCCCTGCAAATCGCATAGTGTAAAAACAGTTAGAACAGAAAGGGTACCTGTTTTTACTGATATGAGACTATGCGATTTGCAGTGAGTCGGCACATCAACGGTCTGCAGATCGCAAAGAGTAATAAGTGCTTTAATCGTGAATCTTGTAGTATGGATACTAAACAATGAATAAACGTACGCGTATTATCATCATCAGCTCATTGAACGTCCCCACCGAGGGGCACGAGCCTACCTATACGCGGTGTATAGGCCTAGTCGTCTACGCGGGCGTGCATGAAGGTTTCCTCACGATTTTCCTTCACCGTAAGAGCGGTCGGATAACGTAATATTTTCGAAAATTCGAAAACACATTGGTACGTGTCGGGATTTGAACCTTAAAACGCACGCATAAACTTTTTTTGTAAATACATATTAAACAAAAACCAGACCATGCACACAAATTTATACTGCCCGGGGACCGAACCCGTAACCCTCGCGCGTCTACTAACGTCTCAACTAAACCACATGGGTCGTCAAATAAATGATTTAATTCTCGTTTAAGAAATTCAGTCCTTTAGTTTTAAGTTTTATTATTTATAACTTCATTCCCTCAGAATATAATCATTTCAAAGGATTTCCAATGTTACCACATTCTACATACTAGGTGGTAGACCGATACTGAGTCGTCTAGGTAGGGACCACCGCAGTGATAGATATCGTCCCGGGAACCTGGATGCACTTTTGTGTTTCGGGATGAGGGCACTGTAGCTAGTCAAATCACCGGGTATGAGAGACCTAACATCTGTTATCTCGGGTGACGGGCGCAGTGCGGCATTGATGGAGAATAATTACTGTTTTTCAGTTGTTGTTTGCCTTGCCGATCTGTCATGTTCAGGCGTATCACTTACCATCAGGTGAGAGTGCTGGCCGTCCTGTACATTTAAACGGTGACTTTGGTAATATTAAAAGAACTTAATTCTATCTTGGTACACTGTACACAAATATTACAATATCAACCTACAAACCGAGTCATTGAATCGTTTACTTTGGACGTCGTAGCACAATGAAATTGACATTTAATGAGTTTTTATTGTCTTTTTGTTATACATGTGTTGCGATGTGCAAAAATAATGAATTATTTCCTTCTTTCTTTCTTTCATTGGATGCTATCATTAAATGTGTAGATGGATGATAATTATTTCGTAATTATGCACTACCATAAATATGTACCATAATTATGTAATACAATAAATAAATAAACAATAAAACAAGCTACATGAACCTCTTTTCCTCTTCAACCTATCACAGTCCACTGCTGGACATAGGTCTCCCCCACAGACATCCGAATATACAATTAGACTGGACAAGCCGCCAAGTTTATAAGCAGTCCCAGTGTCGCAATTTCTTTTCGGTTCTTATCTGTGAAAAGTTATTATATTTCTTGGTAAATTTACTGATTTATTGCGATGATGGCATGTTACAATTGCACAGGATGGCATTTTGGGAAAAAACGGTAATTTCTTCTAATATTCGTGCGTCTTGACTCGTCTCACAGAGCGTAAACTGGCAGCCAGTGTATGCTCGTTGAGCTTATATTTGTCGCACTTAAAAACGCGGCTTGCCCCATCTCCTGTATTGGGAAATCTGTGCATTTTCATGTTAGAAAAAAGGACTCTTTCTTTTCTTACTCAAACCTCCAACGTCCTATACAAACTGAAAAATATCCGAACAAGTGACTTTCACTCTCTCAGCGAGATTCGAGGCCACGATTCGCGGATCCGGCAGCGATCTTAACACTCGTAACAATAGAATAAAGAAAGAAAGAAATAAAAAAAGAAAAATACTTATTCTAACGCATATAATATTTTTTCTATTACATACAAATAGAATTAGCGTGTCTGTTTGTAATACCGAAATAACATATATTTTCTTCATGCATATGAATATATATACGGTACATTTTACGGAACATACGCCAAAACAACAATTTTTTTTAAAAATCTGTCCGTCTGTCTGTTTCTTCCAGGTTATCTCTAAAACGGCTGGGCGGATTTGGACGGGCCTTTTTTTAAACATGTCGCTGATGTAATAAGGAAACATAGCTTCTTTGATTTTCGAAAATACTTTATATTTTATAAAAATTAAGCAATGTTCTACCGCGTGGCAGCCGCACGTCGCGTGAATCAACGAAGCGATTTTAGGTAATGCGTAAAACACAACGGGAGAATATAAATAAATATCCACTGACATTCACACAGCGCCATCTAGCCCCAAGTTAAGCGTGAAGCCTGTATTATAGTTACTAAACAACGGACAAACATACTTATATACACGTTTTTGTAAATACATACATAGAAAACACCCAGACCATTACAAACAGACATGTTCATGCACACAAATGTTTGTACTGCCCGGGGATCGAACCCGGAACCCTTGGTGTTGCAGTCGACGTCTCAACCGCTACACCAAATGGGTCGTTGAACCTCTTATATATCTTAAAGCACGGGTAATACCGCGAATATCTTAAAACACGGGTAATACAGCGGGGAAAAGCTAGTTATGAATTAATTACAAGAACAAGTCCGCGGAACTAGATATACGAAGTCGGTCAACGAAAATGCACTTAATAAATATGAAAATTACTTTGCTCGTATTAATGGACACTCAGCTTGGGAAATACAACGTATTCCAGTGTTCTTTTTTAATCCTCTTTAGACAGACATTTGACCGCCACCTCACCGGATGGTAAGTGATGATGCGGCCGAGGATGGATCATGCCTGCCTAGAAACAGCCTATTCACTCTTGCCTCGAACACGGCCAGGTTGTTATGTTCACCATCACCGAGACAACAGATGTTAGGTCTCTCATACCCGGTAATTTCACTAGCTACAGTGCCCTCAGCCCGAAAAATGAAGTGCATAACACTGGTATTTCATGGGACGACATCTGTGAGGTAGTATCTACTTTGACGTCTCAGTACCGAGTCTACCGTCTAGTTAAATATGTTTCCGCCATGAATATAGCAAATCGAGTGTACAGAAAGTCAGTTGCAGAAGGGTACGTCACGCAACCGACCGGTTTTGGACGTTAGGAAATACTGGAACCTAGGTAAACGCTTGATATTTTTCCACTTTCCAATCATTTTACTGCTTCAACGCGGTTACAAGTATGTATGTGTTCCCAATAGCCTATAATGAGGCACAGGCCTTTGCATAAGCATCGAATGGGTCCATCATCATCACCCATATACGTCCCCACCGAGGGGCATGAGCCTACCTTACAGTGTGTGAACTACTCGTCCCGCGGCCCAGTGCGGATTGGACGACTTCACACACAACCTTTGAATCTCTTCGCAGGCGTGCGTGAAGGTTTCCTCACGATGTTTTCTTCACTGTAAGAGCGTCGGATAACGTACATATAATTTCGAAAATTCGAAAACACATTAGTACGTGGCGGGATTTGAACCTCAGTCCTCCTGGTAGGAAGGCGATATTCCACACCATTGAGCCACCGACGCTTCAACGCGTTCATTGTTTATCTAAAGTTAAAGGTATTATCAAATCCTGCCTTACTCGGCGATCTAAGTGGAGGCAGAACCCCGTCACCGTCCGTTAGCCAGTTACAGTATCTCACCCTCCGCGATCGCGCGTATCCGCCATAACTTATCGGAGTTTTATTTTCAACAAGTTTTACAAATTTAGTGTTAATTATTGAAAAAAAATATTGAAATCAGTTACTGTGAAAATCATGCAGCCATCTTTGCCTTTAGCTTGTTTCTTATCCATGATACGTGAGTTATTTTATTTTTGAAAAAAAATCCTTTGGGATCCCCACGGGAAGATCTTACAGTTAAAGTGCTTTTAGGGTTTTTAATTAGTTTGGTTAATGCATAACCTACACTTTACTAGACTACTACTACTAGGTGGTAGTCGTCTAGGTAGGTACCACCGCAGTGCCAGATATCATCCCGGGAAACAGGAGTGTAATGCACTTTTGTATTTCGGGATAAGGGCACTGTAGCTAGTGAAATTACTGGGTATAAGAGACATCTGTTGTCTCGGATGTCGGGCGCAGTGCGGCATTGTTGGAGGATAATAACTATTAGTTGTTGGTCTCCTTCAATGCCACTCTGTCATGGTCAGGCGTATCACTTACCATCAAGTGAGCGTCCTGACCGTCCTGTACACTTATAACATAAAAAATATCATTGCAGGCTGAATTGACGACCAATGGGTCGTCAATTCAGCCTGCAATGATATTTTTTTGATATTTTTTTAGTTGCGGTTGAGAGGTCGACTGCAACACCAACGGTTTCGGGTTCGATCCCGGGCAGTACACGTAGTCTCATTTGTGTGCATGAACATGTCTGTGCGGTCTGTCTGGTGGTCTGTCTGGTCTGTGCGGTGCTTACTAAGTACCTCGACATAAAGCTGAGTGGGCACCTTTCAGTGTCCTTACTGTAATTTAGACTTAGAACTTTGTATGTATTTGGCACTGAATAAATGATTTTATTATTATTATTATTACTTAATGTTATATTTATGACATACAATTATACATTAAAATTTTGACCTGAACGCGTCATTAAAGGGTACAAAATCAACAGCACGAGCACACTACAATGTCACTATGACATGTAGCGAGCGACGTGATTATGTATGAAAATTGTGCCCAACTGACGCGACGGGCAGACTTTTGCCGCGGACACTTTTAGAGTGAGATTGTGCATCGGGTTTATTGTTTGTCGTGTCCCTCGGTGGGGACGTTTAATGAGATGATGATGATAAAGGCTTTTGAAGGTATGGGACGGTGACAATCGTATTCTTATCTGCCATCACCCATTTTATTTGATCACCCGATCGAATGTTAACAAAGTCAAAATCTATTTATTCAAATTAGGCTTACATAAAGCACTTATGAACGTAAAAAAATTACACAAAATACAATAAAAAAAAACAGCTAAAGTACCAAAGTCAAGCACAAAAATTATTTTCGATACTTGTAAAAAAAGCGCTTCAGTGTTTTGGCCTGTTGAGAAAGAAGCATCCAACAAAACTCAACAATACAGCCTTTTTAGGGTTCCGTAGCCAAAAGGCAAAAAACGGAACCCTAATATATTCGGCAAGTTTGTCTGTCTGTCCGTCCAAATAACACAAACCCTCTTTTCTCCGAAACTATAAGCACTGCACTATTCAAACTTTGTACGTATATGAATTCTGTGGACCGCTATAAGGTTTTAATAAGAAACTTGAAAAAAAATATATATTTTGGGGTTCCCCATATATTAGACTGAAACTCAAAACTTTGTATTTCATCGTACCCCCACGTGTGGGCTATCAATGTGTAGATCTTAAAAATGGTATTGAGGTTTCTAATATATTTTTTTATAAATTGAATAGTTTGCGCGAGAAACACTTCCAAAGTTGAAACAAGTGTGCCTCCCCCCCCCCCCCTCAAATATGGGGTTAATAAAATCGAAGAAAATATATGATGTACATAACCATAAAATTTAACAACGAAATTTAGTTTGCACGATTTCTGGTGTGTACTTTTTTTATACATCATAAACGGTGAACCACTATTTTTTCCTATCAAAGCTTTCGTAGGTGCGTAAGTAAATAAAAATATTTTATTTTATATTACTTGCTGCTGCGGAACCCTGCACTTGGCCAATTTTTTAAACACTGATTTAATGTACAAATATATAATAAATAATGAAATAGCTGAGCAGTTTAAGACCATGGATTTTTATCACATAAATATTCGTCAATCGTGTAGTACCCTTTTTTTAGAAAATGTTTTTTTATTCTAGCTTTAAACATGTGTACAGGCAGCTTTTCAATATTTTGCGGTACCTTATTGAAAAACTTTATTCTTCCTATAAGAGATTTGCCTACTTTATGTAGTCTTTAGTCTGGAACAGCGAGTTTGTTTTTATTCCTAGTATTCAAATTGTAAAAGAGCCTCGGTTGCTCAATGGTATGGACTGTTGCCCTCCTACCGAGAGGGCTGAGGATGTGTTTTCGAATTTTCGAAAAATATTTTATGTACGTTATCCGAAGCTCTTACGGTGAAGGAAAACACGAGGAAACCTTCGCAAGCCTGCGAAAAGATTCAAAAGGTTGTGCGTGAAGTCGCCCAATTCGCACTAGCCTGCGTGGACGACTAAGGCCTATGCACTGTTTACGGGTAGGCCGTTTACGTGCCCCTCGGTGGGGACGTTTAATGAGCTGATGATGATGATTGAAATTGTGTGAATCACAATTTGTTTTTGAAGTTGTTATAGTATTTACGCATGTAAACGTAACATACTCGACGCACCGTATAAACCACAGATTTTCCAATACAAGAGATGGGGCGAGCCGCGTTTAAAGTGCGACAAATGTAAGCTCAATGAGCATACACTGGCTGCCAGTTTACGCTCTGTGAGACGAGTGAAGACGCACGAATATTAGAAGAAATTACCGTTTTTTTCCAAAATGTCATCCTGTGCAATGTAACATGCCATCATCGCAATGAATCAGTAAATTTACCAAGTAATAGAATAACTTTTCACAGGTAAGAACTGAAAAGAAATTGCGACACTGGGACTGCCTATAAACTTGGCGGCTTGTCCAGTCTAATTGTATATTCGGATGTCTGTGGTATAAACGCATAGGCACACTGAATCGATTATGTTTGTTGTTTTTGTGAGTCTTGCATCAAACTTGCACGCTTGGGGGATCAAGTATTTGGTGCGATGGAAATGTATTTCATAACGGATTGCATGTGTGAAATAGGCTGATATTGATTGAGGTGATAGTTAGCAATGATGTAAAAAAGTATGGATTCGTGATATGCTCACAAAACAATCGAAAAAAGTGTTCCGAATGCAGTGACAGCACACATACACATGTTTCGAATTGCGAACACATTTAACTAAACAAAAGAGTAGAAACTGTACTCTCTTCGGCGGTTCGTTTCTGAGACACGGATGGCGTATCTACCNGACCGTCTCTAGGTCATGTGGCGGCCGTGTGCAAACATTACCCTAGTGGCCCCTAGCAAGCGCGCGGTCCACGGAGGAACTCATAATGCGAGCGTCGCTCGGCGCCCACCTAAAAGAAACACGCCCCTGGAGTCGCCTATTGTTTTAAAATAAAAAATAAAAATTAAAAATCTTGTTCCGTGGTGGTGGGAGCCTGATGACCTGTGCAACAAGTATTTTAAATACATATCACAGGCATCAGTCTCTCATAAACTACAAAATAAGTTGTAAACCTTGCGATAAACTTTTGTTTTCCTTAAATTTTTTGTGTTTATGATGAGAAAATAAACTTGATTTTTATTTTTTTATTTATTGTTTTTAGCGTAGTCAGGGGGCTCCTAGTAACCTGGGGGCCCTGGTGCAGCCCAAGTAGCCCTTGGGTAGATCCGGCCCTGGTACCTACATGGTATTTATTATGAAACAAAGCGTTCAGGACTGTTAGAACTAGTCTTGCCAGGTTCTATTACTTTTAAATCGGTACATGAGGTCAACGAAATCGGTATTCAAGGTTGCAGAATGGGACAGTAACAAAAAAAGAAGTGACACTGATGTATGCCATATTGATAATGTAATAAGGAAAATTACGTAATATATTAAAATGCTTTAATTTCATATTAATCGGAATTTAGCGTCCCGATCCGGTACAAATCGGTACATCTGGAACACTAGTCAGGATACTCACATGATGGTAAGTGATACGCCTGACCATGACAAAGCGGCATTGATTGAGACCAACAACTGATAGACAGTTATTACTCTCCATCAATGCCAATGATGGAGAAGATAGATGTCAGGTCTCTTATACCCGGTAATTTAACTAGCTACAGTGCCCTCATCCCGAAACACAGAAGCGCAAAACACTGGTATTTCACGGGACGATATCTGACACTGCCGTGGTACCTACCTAGACGACTCAGTACCGAGTTCTCTAAGCTATAATTAGACCTAATAAATTGAGTTCATCATCATCGTCATTACAGCCTAATATGTTCACCTCTGAACGAACCGAACGACCGATCGCTAGCAGTTGACATCCATCTGCTACCCGCCACCTTAACCAGGTCATCCGTCCACCTGGTTGGGATTCGGCTTACGCTTAATTCTGCGTATTTTTTTTTTTGAGAGCGTCGGTTGCTCAACGGTGTGGACTGTCTCCCTCCTACCGGGAGGGCCGAGGTTAAAATCCCGCCACGTACCAATTTGTTTCGAATTTTCAAAAATATATGTACGTTATCCGACGCTCTTACGGTGAAGGAAAACATCGTGAGGAAACCTGCGCACGCCTGCGAAGAGATTCAAAGGCTGTGCGTGAAGTCGTCCAACCCGAACTAGGCCCGATAGGACGACTGAGGCCTATACGGGTAGGCTCGTGCCCCTCGGTGGGGACGTTTAATTAGCTGATGATGATGAATTCATTTTTTAAATCTACATTATATATATGATAACATGTATCTATCAAATAAATCCTTCAACAAGTGTAATAATTACTGACAATCATTACGTAACTCGCCGCGTAACATCCTGCACAGTTTTCCTAGACTCAAATCTAGGCATACCTGTATGTCTAGATTTAACTACGGGTTTCGCTGCTCCGTTGCATAACGAAACCGACTTCTGTATATATTAATGGGAAATTTTAATATGCACAAGGAAAACTTAAAAGGCTTAATAACCATCCGCCTATAAAGCCCCATAAAAGGCCCAGGCCTTCTTGCAATGCATGCTTTTGGTGAAACTTCCCGTTAACGGGACTGAAAATTGTTATTTTGGTATATGTACCGTATCATCATCATCAGCTCATTAAACGTCCGCATCGAGGGCCCCTCCCCTACCCGTACGCGGGTGTATAGGCCTTTGTCGTCCACGCGGGCCCAGTGCGGTTGGACGACTTCACGCACAACCTTTGAATCTCTTCGCAGGCGTGCGCAGGTTTCCTTCGCCGTAAGAGCGTTGGATAACGTACGTTTAATTTCGAAAATTCGAAAACATATTGGTACGTGGTGGGATTTGAACCACAGCCCTCCCGATAGGAGGGTAACAGTCCACACCATTGAGCCACCGAGGAACTACCGTGTATATTATAATCATAATTACCCTTGAAGAAAAAACTTGTTATTTTCAATATAGCAAACATACAATTCAAATTTTATTTATAGATAAAAGATTTTTATCATCATCAAGCTCATTAAACGTCCCCATCGAGGGGCACGAGCCTACCCGTATAGGGTGATTAGGCCTTAGTCCACGCGGGCCCAGTGCGGATTGGACGACTTCACACACAACCTTCGAATCTCTTCGCAGGCGTGCATGGTTTCCTCACAATGTTTTCCTTCACCGTAAGAGCGTCGGATAACGCACATATATTTTCGAAAATTCGAAAATACATTGGTACGTGGTGGGATTTGAACCACAGCCCTCCCGGTAGGAAGGCGGCAGTCCACACCACTGAGCCACCGACGCTCTATCTATCTATTAGATTTTTTATTGAAAGGAAAATATCAGCTAATATGTTACCCAACAACTTCATTAGGAAATACGTTTTATAGCAAAGTTAACCTATATTTTGTAAGATGTTACGCGTTTGTGTCGATATGCAATGCATGTTGCACTTTAACAATGTACTATTTGCGGTGCACTTGGAATGCATTGTATGCTTATGGCGAAGCGACTAGCGTATTTGCCGACCTATCCTTTTTTTTGCAATAACACATTTTGTATGTAATAAATTTGGTTTTTAAAATACATAAGGAGATGGAAATACCCAGACCATTACAAACGGACATGTTCATGCACACGTATGTACTGCCCGGAGATCGAACCCGGAACTAGTGTTGTAAAAGAACTGAGTTTTTTGTCCTAATATTGAGACGAGAGTCGTTTTTAGGGTTCCGTAGCCAAATGTCAAAAAACGGAACCCTTATTGATTCGTCAAGTCTGTCTGTCTGTCCGTCCGAATAACACAACCCCTTTTTTCTCCGAAACTATAAGCACTACACTATTCAAACTTTGTAAGTATATGTATTCTGTGAACCGCTATTGGGTTTTAATAACATACTTGAAAAAGAATAAATATATTTTGGGGTTCCCCATACATTGAGTTGAAACTCAAAAATTTTTTTTCATCGTACCCCCACGTTTGGGGTATCAGTGTATAGAACTTGAAAAATAATATTGAGGTTTCTAATATCATTTATTATAAATTGAATAGTTTGCGCGAGAGACACTTCCCAAGTTGAAAAAGGTATCCAACTTCAGTTTTGACATATGCCTCGCTGAATTGTATTGCCTGTGATGCATGGAACCCATATTTTAATATGTATAATAAATAAAAAACTGTTTACGACTCAAAGAAATTCATGTCCCAAGTCCTTTTGGTTGGACTGCAGTCCTGATGGATAACTCAAGACTTGAAAAACTCAAAAGAACTCAAAGAGCTCAAAGAACTGAAAAAACCGAAACGACTTAAAATAATTCCTACGACTTTAGGACTTTAATTTAGGACTGAACGAACTAAAAACACAAAAAAGAGCTCAAGACTCGCGACTCCGAAGACTAATTAGTTTTGAGTTCTGCAAAAAGAACTCAAAGCCGGAAAATGAGGAATAAAAGCCTCAGTTCTTTTACAACACTACCCAGAACCCTTGCTGTAATTGTTTTATCCATTACACAACATGGGTCGTAAAATGATGGCGTAACGTTATGATGGCACTTTCTATATGTATGATTATCATTATCAGCTCATTAAACGTCCCCACCGAGGGGCACGAGCCTACCCGTATAGGGTGATTAGGCCTTAGTCGTCCACGCGCGCCCAGTGCGGATTGGACGACTTCACACACAACCTTCGAATCTCTTCGCAGGCATGCGCAGGTTTCCTCACGATGTTTTCCTTCACCGTAAGAGCGTCGGATAACGTACATATAGTTTTCGAAAATTCGAAAACACATTGGTACGTGGCAGGATTTCGAAACACATTGGTACGTGGTATGATTATACATATTATGTTCTAATTTTAAATCATCGATGATTTACTTTCAGGGCCACCGGGTCTCCAATTCGAGGACTCCCTCCTCCAGATCCTGCCGGTGGACAAGTCCAAATGTCCCTTCGTTAGGGACAACAATGACATCGGCTTTAGACTATATACCAGGTAACTATTCGAATCATCATCAACATCAGTGGTTCCCAAACTTATTTTGTCTACTGCCCGCTTTGAGAATAAATATTTTTTAGCGCCCCCATTTTTTCACCTATTTAGAAACCACTATAACTTCAAATTGAATTAATTATTGAATTAATCATTTTCTTTTCTGGGTCTGTTACCCCCCCCTTGAGACCTGCAGCGCCCACAAGGGGGCGTTA